>JAKSZT010013614.1:361665-470256 GCA_026826555.1 Tolypeutes matacus | reverse complement strand
CAAAGTCAGGCCTACTGGCAAAGCACCAAACTGCTGAGCTATCTGTCCTGACCATAGGACCTTGGTGTCTCCAGAGCCCCCAGAAGCCCCACTGTTTGTGGTAGTATCCACTTTGGCAGTTCATGAAATTCTGCTGAGATGTGCATTAGTGTAACCTCTGGGATGACCTCCTGACTGACTTTGAAGACTCCTAGCCATATAAACTCATTTGTCTTTACCTTTCCCCCTTTTATTTGAAGTCTTTTTCCAGTTGCATTGTTAGTTGGTGCTTGGGAGTTATCCCTCAGTTCCAGGGAGGCTCATCCCTGGGAGTCATGTCCCACACTGGGGGGAAGATAATGCATTTATATGATGAGTTTGACTTAGAGGCCAAATTTGAGCAACAAAGAGGCTCTCAGGAGGCAACTCTTAGATATTCCACAACACTAGGCTAACTTTTAATTTCAAGAGCAAAACCTTGCAAGCATAGTCATCAATAACAAGGGCCCTTCAATGGACAATTTAGGTCAAAAGATATGAATAGAGAAATTGAGATGAAAGGAAAGGTGAGATTGCTAAGTTAATATTTTTAAAAAAACTCTAAATTAAAACTGTTATTAGAGACAAAGAAAGCATTACAATTGTTAAAATGTTATTAATCTAGATATAATAATTACAAACTTTAGGCACCAAAGAGTAGAGCACCCAAATAATGAAAGAAAAATGAACAAAATTCAGTAGAGAGAGAGTTTCTATAATAATAGTTGCAAATTCAGTACTCCATTTTCAATAATGGATAAAATAATTAGATTGAAGATTAATAATAAAATAGATGACTCTTGAAAAACACTCTAAAAAGCTAGACCTAAGAGATTTACACACATCATTCTACCCCAAAACAGTAGACAACACATTATTCTCAAATGCTCATGGAATATTCTACAGAATGTACCATTCGGTAGGCCATGAAATGAGTCTCAATAAATTTAAAAAGTTTTACATCATGCAAGTTATCTTCACAGACCACAAAGAAATGAAATTAGATATCAGTAATAAAAATAAAATCTTCAACAAGAGTCACAAGTCCATTCAATAAAGAAATAATATTCTCTTCAATAAGAGTTGCTGAGACAACTATATGTTCACATGCAAGAATATGAAGTTGGACTTCTTCCTCATATCATAAACAAAAATTAACTCAAAAATCTAAAGACAAGGGTTAAATTATATAAATTTAGAACAAAATATATGAGCAAAGTTTCATGATCATTATTAGGCAACAGATTCCTATATCTGCCACCAAAAGCTAAGCAAGGGGGCTGCAAATCAAAGTAAGTGAGATAAAATTTCACATACACTAGGACAGGCAAATTTTTAAAAAATGAAAATAATTTTGGCAAGGAGTGGGATAAATTTGAGCCATTGTACATTACCTGGGGGAATATAAAATGGTGCAGCTCCTGTGGTAAAACAGTTAGGCAATCTTTAAAAAGTTAAACATAGATTTATCATATGACACAGCATTGCACATCTAGATATAATCTTGAAGAACTGAAAAAAAAATTCAGACAAATAGTACTGCATGAATTTTCATACTAGCATTAATCACTAGTAGCCAAATTATGGAAATAAGTGAAATGGTCATCACAGAGGAATGGAAGACAAAATGTAGTATATACATAAATGCAATTTTTAGCCATAAAAATGAATGACATCCTGTTACATACTACAACATGGATGAACCTTGAAAATATTATGCTAATTTAGAGAAGCCAAATACAAAAGGTCACATATTTTATGATTGAATTTGTATGAAATATCCAGAATAGGCAAATTCGTAGTGACCAAAAGGAGATTTGTAGATACCAGGGAATGTGGAAATGGGAGAACTAGGAGTGACTTCTTAATTGGCTTGGGATCTCCCTTGATGATGATGAAAATGTTTTGGACTGGATACAGGTGATGGTTGCAAAACCCTGTGAGTGTACTGTCATTGAATTGTACTCTTTAAAATGATTGTTTTATATTTTTAAAATTTCATCAATGTAAAAATATCTAAAATACTCATTTGACCTCTTTAATACGTATATTGTCTACTAATGCTCTGCTTATTTCATTCTTCACTCTTGTGAATTTCAGGCTGTATCAGTCAGGGCTCTCCAGAGGAAAAAAAACAACAGAATAATGTATGTATGTATTAAAAGATTTATTACAAGGAATTGGTTCATATGATTGTGGGGACTGGAAATTCTGGTAACAGTGATGTTGGAGTCTTGAATGAGAATTTCTTAGGCTGAATACAGAGAAAGGAGAGGAGGGTGTAGACTTGAAGCAAAATTCCTTTTGAATAGTGGAACCCTCAGTTCTAGTTCTTAAGATCTACTGATCCATTGAGAATAACTAATATTATTGAAGATAATCTTCCTTAGTTAAAGTCAATTGACTGTAGATTCTAATCTCATCTATAAAATAGATATTCAGCAAGAGCTCTTTCAGTGTTTGACCAACAACTGAACACCATAATCTATACATGTTGACCTATAAAATTAACCAACATATATCATTTTTAGATTTATATTGTTTTCTTATTCATTGAATAAAATATATATTTATGAGGGCAGAGGATTTTGGAGTCTGACTTAATATATGAAATACACATCTAGAATGATAGAATGAGTTAAAAAATCAATCCACTATGTGATTTACATTAGCTATTACATTTTTAATTTGTCAATTATATATCTCTATATTTTTTTATCTTTAAGCAATTTCTTTTTGGCTCACATTTTTCATTTTTGAGCAACTCAGTCTCAAATATCATAAACTATATTTATATTGTTTAACAGGTCAGAAGTTTTTCTTAATATACCATCTATGCCAAAACAAGCACATAGACAAATTAAGTAGATTTGATTTGGGTAAATTATGGCACATGGTTGGGGATTTTATTCCTGTAACCATTGAGCAACAAAGAAAGCATAATATATAGAAAGGTGTTTTTTTTTTAATGGATTGTTTGTTTGAAACAGTGTTGAAAATGGCATAAATATCTGTCCCCAAAGCATTTTACTAACTAAATGTAAAACAATGAGAAAACTGTGTATTACATCAATAGAACATTCAGTAATTCATGACAGTTTTGCTCACCCTCCTTCTATGTATACTCTATTGATGAATGATGTCTTATACACATAGTGGCTTTACTGAGATTTTAGGTGCTCTGTAACAAAATATTTTATCCTAAGATATTTTGTCCTCAAGATGTTGTTCTTTCTTCTTCACCAATATAATATTCTCCAAATTCAATAAAATAATATTAGATAATATGTCAATATTACCTTGTGGTTCTCACAATAGCTTTTCTTTATCATGTTTTCCTTCAATTTTCATCTTTATTGAATCCTTAAGTCCTTCCAAACAGGCAATTTACATAGCTTTTCTTTTATCCTTCCTTCCATTCCCCATGTTCTCTGCATTTGATTACTTCCTAACAATAATGATTTCTGAACTACCCGTTTTCTGTGCACCTGAATTATGGCCAAGAAAATCAGCAAGTAGTACATTATAAGTACAAGGGGTCAGGAAACAAAATCAAGAGCTAATGATCAAATTTATCACATATACATGAGTAAAACACAGTGAACAAGAAATGGTTATTACAGTAGAAATGGATAATAGTAGATCAAATAAATTTTTGATGGGGTCAAAAGAATACATAGATAACTCGCTGTCTCAATCTCAATCTATCAATCACTGTTTTTGTGTGTGTGTGTGTGTTTTTTGTTCAGAAAATACAAAGGAAATAAGGTTAAGAAGATCCTTAAAGATAAAAACAACAACAACAAACAAACTGAGGAACTAACAAATGTTTTAAGGATGTATAGTTGTAGAGTGTAAAATATCAGGGGAAGTACAAGGTTCTATGGAAGCAAAGAGGGAAAGTCTTTGCTTGGGAGCCAAGGATAAAGTAATTCTATCCATTAAAAATATTATCAAATGACATTTGCATTTGTCATTGCTTTTTAGAACAATATTATATACTGAATATTAAATACAATGATCAGAAAATCTTAAATACTCTGTAAAAGGCATTTTTTACATCTTTGTTCCTTAAGCTGTAGATCAAGGGGTTAAGCATAGGGATGACTAAAGTGTAGAATGTTGAGATATTTTCACTTTCAAAAGAGTGAACAGCGTTAGGCTGTACATACATAAATAATAGAGACCCATAGAACACAGCCACCACAGTCAGATGGGAACCACATGTGGAGAAAGCTTTTTTCCTGCCCTTAACTGAATGCATTTGAAATATGGCTATCCATATCAACAAGTAGGACACTAGGATTAATAGAAGGGAGGAAATCAAAGTAAATGCTGCAAATATTATGATCAGTAATCCTATTTCTTGCACATTGGAACAGAGCATAGGTAACAAGAGAACATCATCACAGTAGAAATGACTGATAACATTAGAGCCACAGAAGGCCAATATAAAAATCTTAATGGTGAACATCAGAGACTGAAAGGTGCTGTAGAGTTAGGGGATACCCAACAAGTACATGACAAAGTCTCTGGGCCATGATAACATTGTAAAGCAGAGGGTTACAGATGGTCACATAGCAGTCATAGGCCACGGCTGATAAGAAGAAATATTCACTGATAAAGAACAAAAGGAAAAAGGCTATCTGTACAGCACAGGCATAATAAGAAATGGTATTTTGATCCATAAAAAAATTTACCAGCATTGTGGGACAAATGACAGTAGAATTGCCAAGATCAATGAAAGCCAGGTGTCTGATAAAAAAATACATAGGTGTGCGGAGGCAGGAGTCCATCTTAGTCAGGATGATCATGCCCAGGTTGCCCACCACTGTGACCATGTAGATGATGAGAAAGGCCCCAAAGAGGGGAGCCTGCAGCTCGGGGCACCTTGTGACTCCCAGTAGAATGAATTCAAGTAGCACTGTCAGAGTCTGTTGGACCATTTCATCCAGTTATCTCCTCAGGAATGTAACAGAGGGAAAAATTATATAAACAAATTATATTATTTTTAGACATAATGCAGAGTTTTTAATATTGGTGGGTAGAAAATTAATTCCCACTCATGATTTTGCAGCTAAAATAAACTGCAATTTGCCTTTTTCCCAATATAGAAGTGTTCCGTACAAAACATGTTATGCACCAATGCTACATGAATTAAACTCTAATTAGACACAATAACATTTTGGAGCATATCCACTGATAACAAAACCATGCTTGTGTTTTATATTTTTATGTTTACATATACTTAAAGTGTGAGGCAGGGAATAGGTGAAACTAATAAAGCTTATATTTTATGGTCCCTCAGTTGCACTTCAAAGACCCTTTGTGGAGCCTTAGCAATGCACTTACACAGTGATATGTAATTGTGAATGTTTTGAAAGACGATTATGATCAAGTTGGTCATCATGATCATATCTATCCTCAGTTAAGGCCATCTTCTCTTTCCATTTTATCTTTTGCTCTATTGTACTTGACCTAATGATATGTTGCATTGGAATGTCTACAGGAATTATTGGGAGCCAGCTATGTGGGAACTGAGCTTTAAATTAAGCTTTATTTAATACTAATGAATATATTTATGTGATAAGAATTAATGATATATAATTAAATAATGCTATCTATTCTTTGTGGAAATAAATCCTAAAGACACTCTTAGCCCCCATATATTGAGATGTGTGGATATAATTAACAGAAATCATTTTATATATGGATTGTAAGAATCATATGATCATTGTCAGCTTGTTCATAATTGAATTTGTATTTTTATCTTTCATTCTAAATATATATTCACATTTTTGCCTTGATTTTCATTTAGAATTTATTTTTTAAAGCCCAAATTTGTATAAACTTTAAGAACCAAAATATCTGGTCCATGTCTGCTAATTTCTATGTTTTGCATCAATATTCAGGCATTCCAATTATTGAATTTTATATGCCTTATTTCCTGTAATATAGCACTATGGAGATGATAGAGTCTATCTTGCATTTAATATTTATTTGTGGATTTCATATATCATATATTGCAAATTGAATTTTTTCAATAACTATAAAATAGAGAATTTATAGAGTAAAACAATCTACTTCTCAAACATTTCTATGATAAATCCAACCCCTCTTTTCTTCATACTATTGCAAAAAGAAAGTCAGTAAATCAAAGTGCATATACCCTGTTTGAATGCTGGGAAAGATGTATTAGCCTGTTCCATTTGAAATCCATTTCAAGCTCCTCTCCCCTTCAGGTTCTTCTCAACGTAAACCTAGGATTCTGCAAGGTCAATTTTCAATTGCAATAAATATGTAGGTCCAAATATTCAGAAAAAATGCAGGATGGAATTATATAATGTAATGAAATATCCAGGTTTAGGCTACACAACTAGCATGTAGGGACTTTCTTTCCCCCTCCCTTCTTCTTCCCATCCACCTCCAAGGTCCCAGTCTAGTTAGGAGGAATTGCAGTCTAGAGCCACCTTGAGACAATTGCCTGGTAAGGATGATTGTGGGTTCTTTGGCTGGATGAAACTTTCAGGAGAGTGGCAGCTCTTTTAGGATTCTGCTAATGTTAGTTGATGATTTTTTGACCTGATCAAGGAGATTGAGGGCAAGGCTTTATTGATTGGGGTGAAATATTGCCATTTCCTCTTTCTAGATGAGGTTGACTGCTGTATCTGCATTGAGTCTCATTTCCCATGTAGGCTCCTCTTCTTCCACAATATAACAACCAAAAGCTTATGCCCATTTTAAAACTTTATCTCAAATTCTAATTATTACAATTCCTGCTATCATAGGATTTTACTGTAGAATAAGTGGTACACTGGATTCAACAAAGGAATAAAGAATTCCAGAACTAGTTATAGTAATTTGATGTCTTCCATGTTTTGCTAAGAATTATTCTACTGCTTATTGAACCTATCTCCATTATCAGAGGCAGTTACTGCTTATCTGAAAATATCTGGATTCTTTTACCCTGATCCTTCTTCATGATATCTCTTATCTTTCTGAACATGTTATAGTACATTGTAATACACCCTGTTGAGAATAACCACTAAAACAGACAGGTGACAAAGGAAAAACTGAAATTTCAAATTTTAGTCATGATGTTATTATATAGAACTTATGTTCAGTTCAAAAGAGTCTCTGAAATTTCACATCTCAAAAATCTTGCTATATCCTGACCAATCTACTCAATCAAGTTGTAATGCAGATACTGAGAAAAGTAGATCCAGTAGTAAGAGACCGAGTAGAAAAACAACAGCAAAAAGGCAACTATTTGCATGGGTCATACTTATCTAAAATTGCTCAGAGTTTATCAAATATTGCAAGGGCATATTCATACTAAAAGTATTTATTGTTTATCAGTACTGCACTGGATATAATTTTACTAAAATAATATTTATCAAATACTGCATAAGAAAAACTTATACTAAAAAATATATTTGCTGTTTATCTCAATTTCAAATGTCACCATGTTCCTGTATTTTATCTGACAATACTAACCTTAATAGACTCTATTAGATTAGATCATTGGTGACGGTTTCAGACACTTGAACTCCCTCTGCACTTATATCCAAATGCACTATCATCTCATGCAAACAAATATATCTTGGCACATGCTCATTTCATAGGATTTAATGCCCAAACCAATGTACTGCAGAAGCAAACCCCAATTAATAAAGGCGATAATGTATGATTGCATAGTACTTGGTGAGATTAGCTCTCAGAGCCCATAAGTGTTTGCAGTCAGAAATTTCTAAAATCCCTATGTAATCAGAATAGAAAAGACAATGCTTATCCACTCACCTTAAATCATGTACTAGATTTTTTTTCTCCTAAATTTCTCTTTATTTTCTTTCAGTGGGAATACTTTATGGTTTCTGTCTCCCATTGTGATATTCCCTGAGAAAGCAGTGTGTAATTCATTCTTATGCCCAAATCATTTGAGAGACTTCAAAACTTGTCTTCATGTACCAGCTAATTATGTAAAGCACCCTACATATACCCCAGGGTGAAAAGATGAGGGCAATTGAAGGAAGGAACAAAACAGCATAAACGATTTGTACAGTCCCATGGGGATCTACATGGTGTAAATCTAGTCACTTACATAGAGCCAATGATTAAAGTTACAATGGGGAAAGATTAGATATCAGCCCAATCCCAGGAAAACTGGTACAGTTGCAAAGTCATGCTTGAATATTAAATGACATTATAATACTTATTATTGTTTTTCCTTAAATTTATTAGTCAAAGGAAAATATGGCATTGTTACTATGTTAAAAATGTATCATTTGGAATTGAGGGTTCGGATATAAAACATGTCTACAGCCAGTTGATTTTCAGTAACTGTGTCAATTCCATCCAACAGGGAAAGAATAATCCTTGGGAAAACTGGATTTCTATATGCCAAAGAACAAATTTGATACCCTGCCTCATGCCATATAGAAAAATGAACTCAGTAGGAAAAATGGCCTAAATATAAGCTAATCCAAAAAGTCTTGGAAGAAAACAAAGTTAAAAATCATTATGACCTTAGATTGAGCAATAATTTTTAGATATGACACTAAAAGCAAGAATAACAAAAGAAAAAATAGATAAATTGGACTTTAGCATATTTAAAAATCTTGCACATCAAAGTACATTATCTAGAAAGTGAAAAGATACCTATATAATAGAAGAAAATACTTTCAAATCATGTAACTGTTAATGCAACTCAACAACAAAGACTAAGAACCCAATTAAAAAATGGCAAGAACTTGAATGGACTTTCTCTAAAGAAGATATACAAATGTCCAATAAACACATGAAAAGATGCTCAGTATTAAAATGCACATTATTAAATTGAGTAACCTCCCTTTTATTCCTAGCTTTCTGAGATCATTTTTAATTTATGTGTGACTGTATAAACATGTCAAAAGTTTTTTCTTGAATGATTGAGATTATCATATTTTCCTCCCTTGTTTTCCTCAACGTGTTGATTTACATTGATTTTTGAATTATAAATTAACCTTGTTTTCCTAGAATAAAGCCCACCATCATCATATATTGACCTATTAATATTTTCATTCCATTTGTTAATATTTTATTGCACAATATTATTTATGTTCATTATTATGTCTGTAACTTTTTTCTTGAATTTTTTTGTCAGATTTTGAGACCAAGGTTTTTCTTTCCTCAAAAAATAAGTTGCTAGTGTTCACTTCTATATTATTTTTTATAAAATGGGCATAAGATTGGCAATATTCAATTCTTGGTAGTATATATCTAAGACATTATCTGATCCTGGAACTTTTTTGTGTTAAATTTTTAATATATTAAAAAAACTTTAAAATATGGCTATGGAGATATTTTTAAAATTTCATCTTTTGTGAATTTTAGTAAATTTTGTTTTTCACATAAGATGTTTATTCCATAAAATTTTTAAATCTTATATTGCGGTTGTATCAAACCGCTAGCAATTGGAGGGGGAACGCTGAGCGCCAACCAGCGTTCGTGGGCCCGGGCGGCGCGAAGGAAGGAAGAATGAGGAGGCGAGTTGGGTGTGCAGGCTCGATCTTAGGCTGGATCTTTTTATTACAGGAAGTGTTGTTGCTTATATAGGTTTTGAAAGGGGAAGCGAGCTAAGGATATGATTGGGGGAAGCGGTGTGACGTGGGCGGTTGCTGGAAGGTTTAGGCCGTGGAGAGGTTTTAGGTTGCTGGCTGAGAGATGGCCATATATGGTCAGGCTCTGAGGTGGGGGCTGTGATTGGTGGAGGAAGGGACAGGAGATGGGAGGGAGGCTGCATAGAGTGCCATGTTGGGGCAGGGGCAGGCCAACATTATATATTTCTTGGTAATGTTTTCTTTCTATATTGTTACTGAATGTTGTGTTTGTAGGTGTATTCCTTCTTACATGAATGATAACAGTTTCTTAGATTATGTTAGTTTTCTCTGTCTCTGTCTCTAAATCTTGCTTTCTTTTTCTCCATCTCCCTCTCTCTTCCTAACTAATCTTTGGATGTGTTTTTTAATATAATAGATCTGTATAATAAAACAATTTTAACCACTTCCATTGTATTTGCTATTTTTTCATTATTTCATTGATTTGTCCAATTGTCTTTATTTTTTCTTCCCTTCTTATTTTGAGTTTGATGGATTTTCATATTTGAATTCCTTATTTCCTAATATATGTATTTAAAATGTGACATTTCTCTTTAGCCCTCTTTTAACTGGATCACAAAGTTTTTGAGATTTTTGATACCAATTAAAAGTAGGTTCTTTCCTCCAAATGCATGTTAATGTACAACTCCTGAGAAACTAGGGATTTAAGAGAGATAGAGTTTATTTGGTTGTGGAAGCAAAGAAGAACAATGGTTTAACAGCCTATAGCAGTTTGGCAGTTTGATGTAATTATGAATTCCAAAAATATAATTGGATCATACTTGTAAACTGGTCTGCTAATCTGGGCATGATTAAGTTATGATTAGGGCATTGACTGAGCCATGTCAGTAGGGCATTGAGCCCCACCCCTTGGGTGGGTGGGAATCAAATCTGAAAAGCATGGCAAAGAACAGAGTTGGAGCAGTTCTGATGTTGGAGTTTTGATGCTGGAGCTGGGGAGGCAAGCAGACCAAGGAGCTTGGTCATGAGGAAGGAGATAAGGCCCCGGGATAGAGACCAGCCTTTCACCTGACAGTTCACAACTGTCCTTGTGGAGAAAGGCAGATCCTAGAGAGCCTCATAGTCTACAGCTCATCTTGTGAAGGAAACAGAGGCACTAAGACCAGAGAGAAATTCACCCCCAGGAAGAGAGGAACCCAAGAAGCCTGAACCCTGGCAAACGTCAGCAGCAGCCTTGCTCCAACACATAGCAATCAACTTTGGTGAAGGAAGAAACATATGCTTCATGGCCCAGTAACTGTAAGTTTCTAACCCAAATAAATACCCTTTATAAATACTATTTCTAGTATTTTGCATCAGCACCCCTTTGGCTGACTAATACAGAATTTGGTACTGAGGAGGGGGGAAGTGCTTTTGCAATTACCAAAATGCTGGAACAGTTATAAATGAGTAAGGGGTATTTTTTGGAGGAATTGTGAAATGCTTGATGGAAAAGGCCTGGATTACTTTGAAGAGACTGTTGATAGCAATATGAACGCTAAAGAGACTTTTTAATGATGCCTTAGAAGTAAATGATGAAACTATTATTGAAAACTGGAAGAAAGGGGATCCATGTTTTAAAGTTGCAGAGAACTTAGCAAGATTAGCTCCTGGTGTATATGGAAGACAGAATTTGAAAATGGCAAACTGGAGCATTTAGAACTGAAGAACTTTCCAAGGTAAACTTGGAGAACGTGGCTTGGCTTCTCCTTGCAACTTATAGCAAAACACTAGATGAGTGAAATACATTAAGGACTGAACTTTTGGGCACAAAGAAAACACAAACTGATTCTGGAACTTCCAAGCTTCTGGAAATCAAGTTCCCAGATGAAAGTGCCCCATTTGAAGACTTAGCTAAACCTGGAACTTGTAAATCAGGATTGAAGATGCAGTTATCTCAGAAAGACTTGTGGAAAGTCTTACTGTCTGATGGCTTAGACTCCTGCTTCTTGCATGCTAAACCAACAAGGTTTTTGAAAGCACTGTATGAACAAAACCACTGTCAGCTTGGACAAAAGTGGACATAGAAAGGAAAGATTGAAGGAGAAACAGCTTTAAGAAGAAACCCATGGAAGCTGAGATCTGGAATTAAGACATTGCCTTGGGCCAAGAGAGGAGTCCCACCCATGTGTATAGAGAAGGTGAGTTTGCCCCAGCACTTGAAGAGTATGCATGTTCCCATCCAAAGTTCTGAGAGAGTTTGGCCTCCCCAGGGTGCAGAGAGGGTGAGTTTGCCCCAGCAGTTGAAGACAGTGGATGTTCTCAACTGATGTTCTGGGAGAGTTTTGCTACCCCAGGGTGCAGGGAGGGTGGAGCACATTCCTCAAAGATTAGGGTGGTTAAGGTCAGCACCCCATAGATCTGACAGGGGTGCTCCTGTCCCCCATGGATTAGAGAATGCCAGATGGTCAGCCCATTGCTCTGAGAGGTTTGAGCCTGTATGCCAAAGGTTAGGGAAGGCCAGGTGGTCAACTCGTTGCTCTGTGAGGGTTGAGGCTGTAGGCCAAAGGTTAGGGGGGAATGTTATCTTCACTTCACTGTGCTAGGGATGCTAAGACTCTAACCCAAAGATTGGATTAGGTGTGGCAGTCCCCAACTCTCTTGGAGGATGAGGTCTGGAGCTTGGTTGACACCCAGATGCTTGATGAGGGTGGAACCAAGAAAATGGTCTTTGGGCAAGCCTGTGGAAATGGTGGGTCCCCATGTGGCCAAAGGAGAAGAAACCATCATCTTAAGAATGACTCTCAGACCTTAAAATCAAATGGAGAATGCCCTGCAGGTTTACTGAAATGTAGAGGACCCATGACTCATGTTTCCCTCCCAATTTCTCCTTATGATAATGAAAATGTTTATCCTTTGTCTGTCCATTTGTGTATTGGAAGCAGATAAATGATTTTGTAAGTTTCAGAGGTTTACAGCTAGAAGGGACTTTGCCTCAAGATGAACTGTATTCCTTTAAAATGATTATGATATGATTTTTTACTTGCATTGTTACTGATTTAAGGTTTTTTGAATATTGTAATGTATTTTTGGAATTCAGAGCATGGAGTATAGCAGTTTGGCAGTTTGATGAAGTTATGAATTCCAAAAATAGATATTGGATTATGCTTATAATTGGATCTGTTCATCTGGGCATGATTAAGTTATAATTGGGGCTTGGATTGGGCCATGTCAGTAGGGTGTTGAGCTCCACCCCTTCATGGGTGGGGTCTCAAAGATAAAAGACATGGCAAAGGACAGTCTTGGAGCAGTTTGAGTTGGGGTTGTGATGCGGAGTCTTGAGCTGGAGCCCTGGGAATTAGTGTACAGAGGAGCTTGGTCATGAGGAATGAGAGAAGACCCTGGGAAGAGAAGCAAGCCCTTTGCCAGATAGTCTACAGCTGGCCTTGTGGCACAAAGCAAGCATGAGCCCAGAGAGAGGCAAGCCCTGGGAAAGGAGGAACCCAAGAAGCCTGAATGCTGGCAAACATCGGCAGCTGTCATGCTCTAACACATGGCAACACACTTTGGTGAATGAAGAAACTTATGCTTTATGGCCTGGTAACTGTAAGCTTTTACCCCAAATAAATACCTTTTATAAAGACCAGCTGATTTCTGGTATTTTGCATCAGCACCCCTTTGGCTGACTTATACACAGCCCAAAAATTGTATTTGATTTTTAGGATTCTAGAGTTTTAATGGATTCAAACAAGGGAGGCTGGAGTGTTTACCATTACAATAATAAGTATATGCAAAGGTGAACCTAGTTTGAAATAACGATAAACAAGGGTAAGTTCAGTCTAGAATTACTACCAGAATAGTAATATACAAGGATGAGGCTGATACAGGTGGTTTCAGTCATTTAAGGTGTTAACTTTTGGCTGATCTATAATAAAGTGGGAAAATAAGAAAAAAAGCATCCATATAATGTTTCAATAATCATAACCATTTTTTACTTCTTAACTCTAAGTTACAACTTTGCAGTTTTATTATCATTTACATTGAAATCCTGTTTTCCTTCTAATTTCTTTAAAAAATACTAGATTACTTAGAAGTATATTTTTTTAAATTTCCAAATCCTTAAGAATTTTGTATATTTTAATTAAAGTTCAATTTAACTGCCTTAGAGTCAGAGTATATACTCAATAATGTTTTTGAAGTGAAATTTATATAAAATTAAATTTACCATTTTAAAATACATAATTCAGTGGCATTTAGTACATTCATTTATACTATGCAACCACTACAGCTCTCTCATTTCAAACCTTTTTCATCATCCAAGAAGACTCTTTACTCATTTAGCAATCACTCCCTCTCTCCATCCCCACCCTGGCAAATGCTAATCTGCCTTCAATCTCTATGGAATTGTTCATTCTGGACTTTTCATTTAAGAATCATAAAACATGTGTTTAATTTCTGATTTCTTTCATTTAACATAATGTTTATGAGTTTCAAACAAGTGGTAGCATTTATCAGTATCAATACTTCATTCCTTCTTATGGCTGAATATTATGCTATAGTATATATATACACATACCACCGTTTGCTTATCCATTCATTGAGGATTGGCATTTGGATTATTTCCACCTTTTGGCTATTGTGAATAGAGCATCTATGAATATTTGTGCAAGATATCTGTGGTTTTGATTTGATTTCCTTAATTAGCAATGATGTACATCTTTTCATGTGCTTATTTGGCATTTGCATAACTCTTTTGAAAAATTGTCCGTTCAAATTCTTTACATACATTTTTAAAAATGTGTTCTTTGTCTCTTGTTGTTTAATTCTAAGATTTCTTTATATAATCTGGATACTAAACCCTTATCAGATAAGTATTCAAAAATATTTTCTCCCATTACATAGGCCGTGTTTTCCCTTTCAGGATAATGTATTTTGATGCACAAAAATTTTCAGTTCTGCAGTAAATTTATCTTTTTTTATTTATTGTTGTTGCTTGTGCTTAAGGTGTCAAATACAGAATCCATTGACTAATAAAAGATCATTAAGATTATTCTATGATTTTTCCCAAGAGTTCTATGGTTTTATCTTTTATATTTAGGTCATTGATTCATTTTGACCTAATTTTTTATGTAAAATTAGTTAGGAATTCAACTTCATATTTTGCATGTATTTATTCAGTTGTCATGCCATTACATGTTTCTGTTTTAATTTTCCAAGTTAGACCATTGTTTAAATTCCTCAAAGGTGTTTGACTTTTTCCTAAGTATGAAATTTTTACATATTTATGATAATGTGTTTGCTTTAGTTCATTATGGGGGTACACATATTTTGTAACACTGTCAGATACCACGATTTTCAAGAATCTGAAGGAGAAAATGACTTTAAATGCACTAAGTTTTACTTTTCTAGATTAGTGGCTCAAATGCCTAAGGAGAATACAATTACAACAATATCAGCTGTTAGAGGCTCCTCCTCACTAGGTTTGCATAATTAACAAGCTGTAACTCAGTTTCTCCTGATATACATTGAGGAAAGACAAGCCCCCCCACTCCCCCCCCATAGCCTATGTGCCTAAAAACATGGCACTTCCCCAAAGCATGAACAAAGAGACCATGTGGAGATGAGAGTAAAGTGAGATAGAGAGATTCCCCCCTCCAGACCAAGGCCCCACCAGCCCCTCCAGCACTCCAAGGACACATGACTCCCTAGCTCATTATCCTCTAGCTGTGCAAGGGAAATTTTTCACCTCTAGGGCTTCCTAATGGCCCCTGAACCTCACTCGAACCCTGACCCCCCTCCAACCGACTATCATTTCCCCGCCTAGAAAAGTACTATATAAATTCATATTCCCCCTTCTTGGGGTGGGCTGAAGTCTATTCTTCAGATCCCCTCTGATAGGAGAGCTTCTCAATAAAACTTCCTGCCTGCAATTATCAGTCCCCGTGTCCCAATGAGCACCGTTTTTCCCAACATCTACAAAAACAGTCTATGAACTATCAGTATTATGCTAAATTTCCTTTACTTCTCATATTCCCAACAATCTTATTTAACAGATCAAATTTTTTTCTTAACACGCTATATCAAAACAACCAGTGAGTAGAAATTTGAAATTTTATTTGCTTCTGTAAATTATAATTCATGGTTGAGAAGTGTCTCTTATGTTTTTAGTAATTTCACTAAGATGGAGAAAACAATCAATATAGAAAAAATGTTGTTTGTTGTTTGTTTGTTGGAAACAGAGAATAGTTTAAAGTGATTTAAATATTTGTCCCCAAAGTTTTGTAGTGAATAAATATATATATGATAAAATTGTATGTCCAAAGAACGGACAATAATTCAGTGTAATTTAGCTCAATATTATTTTATGTATCTTCTAAAATGAAAATCCTCTTTTCCATATAGTGGCTTTACTAAGTTATTTGAAGTGGAAATATTTTTAACTTAGTGTAATTTGTCTTTACAGCATATTGTTCTTCCTTGTTAGCAATGTAGCATTCTCCAAACCTATTAAAATTTATATTAGAGAATGTGTCAATATTACCCACTGGTTTTTGAAATAGCTTTCCATCATCATGTTCTCCATGAATACTCATGTTTAATAAGTCCTTTAATCCTTCCAATCACATAAGTATCTTTCTTTTTATTTTTCATTTTATACTGTTTTCTCTGTCTTTATTCACTTTTTATCCTCATTTCCTTTCTGAGTTAATTACTATAGGTGTATTTGAAATATCACCACAAAATCAGTAAGTAGGGCACTAGGGATCTCAGGAGGAAGAAAATAAAAACAAATGGTAACATATAAAAATAGTCAAATCTATTTCATGCATATTTGAATATAGCACAGGTAACATGAAATGTTTATCACAGTAGAGATGACTGATAATGGAAGGATACACCCTTCATGTTGTCAACAGATAACATGGAAAACTCTTTGCTTCAAACTTTCTACACACTTGTTTTAGGTTTAGAAAATAAAATGAAGACAAGATTGAGACAACTCTTATCTAACAAAACTGACAGAAACAAACACATCATTTACTGATATAGAGTATAAATATTCTTGTTAGCCAATATCAGCTCCAAAAAATGAGAGATCTGGGACACATTCTCAATGCATAGTATTTAATATTTTAACTCACTGTACTGCAGGAGTGAACCCCAATTGCTAAGGGCGATGATGAATGTTTGTGGAGCACATGCTGGGATCAGCTGTCAGAGACCATAAGTGTGTCTACAATCAGAAGCCAGGAGTCTTGGAAATTACCCAAGTCTGGTGTAAACAGAATCAAAGACAATTCTTAGCCACTCACTGCAGAGTGAGTTGCTACAACGGTGTATCATGGGAACACAGGGTACAACAGAAATTTTCAGCAATGATTCCTTTATTGTACAGAATAAAGAGTCCAGAATGGACAAGTTTTCTTGTCACTTGTGTATCACAGAGTCCAAAAGAGCAGGGGTACAAATCTATAACAGTCTATCTCCCAGGGTGGCCCAAAGCTGCTCTGAGTCAAGGTCGATAGATGGCAGCTCTGCATGCCCCATTTCATGCTAGAGAGACCAGTCTATGCTCTTTGAGTGTAGTTTATATCTACCTTTGGGGGAGGTGGCCCTACTACTGAGAATTCCTGCTCTGACAAGAATCATTTTTTACTTTCTGCTCTTCAGAAGGCCAGGTAATGTCTGTTTTTTTATTTTTAGATCCAATGATTCTTTCTGTTGTCTGCTGAAATCTGCTTTTGAATTCAATTAGTGAAATTCATTTCATTTCATTTCATTTCATTTCAGTTCAGTTCAGTTCAGTTCAGTTTCAGCTACTATACTTTTCAACACCAGAATTTCTATTTGGTTCTTTTTGATAATTCTCTCTTTATTGATATTCCCTAGTTGTTCATATATCAATATTCTAATTTCATTTAGTTGCTTGTATGTGGTTTCCTTCAGGTCTTTGAGAGTATTTAATCTGTTAATTTGAAGTCTTTGTTTAGTAAATTCAATGTCTGCACTTATTTAGAAATGGTTTCTTTCAATAACTTTTCTTTCTTCGGATGACCTTATTTTCATGGTTCTTTGTATGCTTCATAATTTCATTGAGAATATAATATTTTGAACATTATAATGTGGTAACTCTGGAATTAAAATCCGTTCCCCTACACAAGCAATTGGGGCTTGTTATGGTTGCAATTGTCTGTTTGTTTAGTGACTTTTCTAAACTATTTCTGCATGTGTGGTCACAGAAATTTCTGTTCCATAATCTCTGGGGTCATCCAGGGATCTAGCAATGATCTCCTTATGTTCCTGGTGTTAATAAGCAAAGAAAAAATTTGTGGCCTGTCCCTAAACACCTTCAATGGATGCTTCTCAGGTAGCTGCTTCATCCTGAGTGGTTAAAAACAATGGCCAGCTCTGTGCCAGTTCCTGGTATATAAACCATCAGGCAAATCAAAAACACACAGCATCAATATTTGGAGGACTTAGTCCTTATCACATCTCACCCTACCCCCAGCACCAGCAAACCAAGCCAGGAATCAGGTCACCATCCCCTCTGCTGCCTGTCTTGGGACTAGGGGCTTGAGGATGGAAGCTGTTACATGAAAAAATAACATTCCCTGAAATTTATCAGGCTATTTCTTCATCAAGCCCTCCTCTCATCATTGCATGTGATTGACTAGACCCCAGCATTCTGAAATATTTAAGGCCCACAGCTCAATAGTTGTTTTATTGGAGTGACTGATTCCTGGAACTTCTGAGTCTGCCATTTTCTGTCATGTGGCACTCAGTAAAAATTTGAACATTGTGTTATATGTTATAAAATATCCCTTGGTAAAGTTCATTTTCTCATTTCAGTGTTTATTATTTTGATTAATTTTAGCAATTATAAAAAATAATATTCTGGCATTCTTATATATTCATCCTGACTCATTTGTACATGAGAGTCTACAAGGTTTTTACATCTTTAGAAGATGTGGAATATCTGGGCTATACGCTATACATACATCAAGTTCAAGAGATAATATCAAACTGTTATCAAAAGTGGTTGTTCAAGTTCCACTCCCATTAGCTGGCCTAAGAGCCCACATGGCTGCACATCCTTTCCCACATTTAGTTTATTATATTTGTAAAATGTTGTCAACCTGAAAATGTGTAAAGCATTATATTAGCATTTAATTTAATTTACTTCTCTATAATTAGTAAGGTTATGTATTTTTTTATTAGAGAAGTGGTAAGTTTATAGAAAATCATGCAGAAAAGAGATCCTACATTCCCCATTATTATTAACACCTTGCATTAGTGAGGTACAATTGTTACAACAGATGGAAGAATATTATTATAATTGTACTATTAACTGTAATTCATGTTTTATATTAGGTTTCATTTTTTGTTTTATACAGTACTATGTTTATTTGCTTTTTTATTTTTTAAAATAGCATACATAAAACTCAACATTTCACCTTTCAACCACATCCAAATATTTAATATGTATTCAGGGCTGTTAATTATATTCACAAAGTTGTGCTACTATCACCACCATCCATTACCAAAGTTTTTATAAACAACTTTCATAAGTTTATCTTATTTTGTGAAAAAATAGTCAAGTATTACCTATATATAATATGTATATACATATAATTGCCTATATACACTTACTTATGTATACATGTGTATATTTAAAAATTAGTATATCTGTTATAGATATTTAGGATTAAAAATATTCTTGATATGGCTTTTTGTTAAAGTATTGTAAATTTTTTATATGAACTCTTTTTTTTTTTTTTTTTTGGTTAAATATGTTATAAATATCTTCTATTTCATGGTATGCTGTCTTTCCACAATTTTTTCCTTTGACATAAACAGTGTACAATTTCAGCATAGTTAAATTTTTCTTTTTTTGCTAATGTTTTCTACCATTGGATTAATAAGAGATATATTTTTTACTGAAAAAGTTAGTTTGGTTTTTGTCCCTCTATATATCTGTATGGACATACAACTATATACCAGCACCACTGAATGAAAAGGCCAGCTGTTCTCTACTATTTTGCCTCAATTCCTCATTAAACCCAGCATTACGTAGGTAAAAGAAAGGATCTGATTCAACGATCATTCTTCTCTTCCATTAACCTGATCTCTCTGCACTTCCATTGGTCTGTTTTTGATTCCTGTGGTAATACCCCACTCTATTAAATACACTAACTTCCTAGTAAGTTTTGGAATCTAGGAGAGGTAGTACTTCTTTTTTTTTTAGAAGACTTTCAATCTTTTTGATCCCTAATATTGTCATATAAACTTTATAATTTATACATTTCTGGAAGGTTTTCTTTTCTAATGAATTAGTCATATTGAAGAAGATTTCACTGTGCATTTTACAAGTTTGGTTCATTTTCTAAGCCTACTCTCAGTTTTATAAACATCTTATGTTGAGAACCAGTCGTGCATTTATGTGGTTTTACCTTCATATTTGTCAAACTAGTGTATATCATCAAAGCTTTGCAGGTTTTTATGCCCATCAGGCACTGCTACCTGGGCAAGTTTTACCCTACGGTCTATCCCAGAAGAGGCAAATACCTTCTGGAATAAGTGGTTGGAAATTCTCTGGTATAGTGGAATAAATAACTGATTTGGAATTTGATTTCATAAAAATCTTTCACAGCTCATTGATGCCATAAAATATGATTTTAAAAAGTTATGAAATTTATTCAGCTGTTGCCTGACTATAATTTGTGTTTTCCTACCTTGCAGAAGAAGTCTCACTTAACTATATATATTTTTTTCTGTTTTATTTTTAAATATTTTTCTTTATTCAAGAAGTTTTGGGTTTACAGAGCAATCATGCATAAAAGATAAGATTCCTATACCCCTCCCAACCACCATGACCTTCAATGGTGTGGAACATTTCTTAAAATTGATGTTTGAAAATATTTGTAATTGTACTATTAACCAAAGTCCATGGTTTAACTTAGAGTTCACTGGTATTTAGAGCGCAGTTCCATGAGTTTTAAAAATTTATTATTCTTTCACTATATATAAAATATAACATTTACCCCTTTGTAACAGTTTGAAGTTTTGTGAATCCCAGAAAAGATCATGTTCTTGGAACTAATCCATTCCTGTAGATGTGGGACCCTTTGATTGCATTTGCTTCACTTATGGGATCTTTTGAATAGAACTTTTGATTAGGTCAATTTAGGGCCTTTGATGGCAGTGAGGAAAGACTTAGCTTAGGTCTCTGTCCTCTTGCTAGAGTCTTATGTAAACTGAGAACTAAAGCAGAAGCATACAGAGAAAGATAGCTGCCATTTTTACACTGCCATGTGAGAAAAGAAAGGACTCCAGAATTGCCTATAGCTACAGAAAGACAGAAACCTGAGGGGCTATAAGAAAGGACTAAGGAAGTCCCGAGAGTTTGAGAGAGAGGATGGAGGCTAGATTCATTGGAGCAGCCCAAAGTTGAAACGATGAGGCTTGGAAGTGAGGGGAAGAGATGTGTCATATGCCTAATTACCTAAGCTGAGCTCAGGGAGAAAGTGAGCCTGGAGGAGAAAGCAGAGAGTGGGGTAGACTCACTGTTTTGTCTTGCCATATGGCAGGAGCTGACCTTTGGTGAGAAAGAATCTCTGATGATGTTTTGATGTGGACATTTTCATGACCTCAGAACTATAAACTGTTACCCTAATAAATCTCTATTTTGAAAGCCAACCCATTTAAGGTATTTTTGCTCTCAGCAACATTAACAAACTAAAACATCTTTTTAATCATATTCAGATATATGTATTTCAGTGCTGTTAATTATGTTCACAATGTTGTGCTATCACCACCATCCACTATCAAAACATTTCCATCATTCCAAATAGGAACTCTACAAATTTTAAGCCTGAATTTCCATGGCCTATCCCTACTCTGTCTCCTGGTAACCTATATTTAGATTCTGACTCTATGAGTTTGCTTATACTAATTGTTTCAAATCAGTGAGATCATACAATATTTGTAGAATGTGGAGAAATAGAAACACTCATTCATTGCTGTTGGCCATGTAAAGTGGTGTAATTGCTATGAAATACAATTTGGTGGTTCCTCAGAAAGCTAAGTATAGAACTACCATATGACCTAGCAATACCCCTAGTTGATATATACCCAAAAGAATTGAAAACAGGGACTTCAACAGATATTGGAATGCTGATGTTGATAGCAGCACTATTCACATTTGCCAAAAGATGGAAGCAACCCATGTGTCTATTAACTGATGAATGGACAAATAAAATGTGGTATATATACATACAATGGAATATTATTGAGCCGTACAAAGGAATGAAGTCTTTATATATGAGAAAACATGGATTAAACTTGAAGACATCATGTTGAGTGAAGTGACTATGTTTTTATACTTTCCAATTCTCTACCAAAATTCCCCATTATTGTATTTACATTCTTTAAATTTATTATTTGTTGTTATTTTAAAGTCAATATATAAAATCTCTATTACCTGATTTCTAGTTTATCCATTATTATTGGGGTCCTGGGAAAAATGGTTTTCCAGAAAAAATGAAGTTAGATCACCTTACACCATATAGAAAAATCAACTCAAAATGGCTGAAGGACCTAAATATAAAAGCTAACACATAAAAATCTTAGAAGATAACACAGGGAAAAATCTTAATGACCTGGAACTTGAAAATGGATTCTGATATATGACAACAAAAATAGATAAATTTGATTTTGTCAAAATTGAATATTTTTGTGCATTGAAAGAAATTATCAATGAAATAAAAAAATCTACAGAATGGGAAAAAATTGTTGCAAACCATATATCAGTTAAGGGTTTAATATCCAGAATTTGAAAATAATTTTTATAATGCAACAACAAAAAGTTAAATAAACCAATTTAAACAATGGGCAAAAATCTGAATAGAAATTTCTCTAAAGATGATATGTAAATGGCCAATAAGCACATGAAAAGATGCTTAAAATCATTAGCCATTAAGTATCGGCAAATCAAAACAATGTGATACCACTTCACAACCACAAAAATGGCTATTAATTATTATTTAATAAAAGGAAAATAATGTTGGAGAGGAGGTCTAGATATCAGAACTCAAATGTATTGTGGGTGGGACTCTAAAATGATGTAGCCACTGTTGAAAGCAATATATATTTTCCTCCAAAAGCTAAATATAGAATTGCCATATGACCTGGCAATTCCACTTATAGGTATATACCCAGAGAAAGTGAAAACAACATATCAAAGATATTTTTTAATAGAAGCATTATTCTTAATAGCCTACATATAAGGATAATTCAGTGTCCTTTAACAAGATAATGGATAAGAATGGGATGCATATATGTAATAGAATATTATTTCAGCCATAAGAAATAAATTATGAGACATGCTGCAACATGGAAGAGCCTTGAAAACATTAGGCTCAGTGAAATAGGAAGGCACATAGACAAATATTATATGATATCCTTACAGGAGATGACTAAAAATAGCAAATTCACAGAGATAGAAATCAGACTAGAGATTACTGGGGCATGTGGGATGGGAAAATGGGGAGTGGTTGTAAAAAAACCTAAAACATCAAATCACATCTGTATCTTTTTTATGCTGTCCTTTGAACAATAGTCCTTAATTCCAACAAAGTTAACTTGATCAGTATTTATATCAATTGGTTTAATTGTTCTGGTTACTACTGTTAGATAAAAAAGCTACCCCAACAATTAGTGAATTAACTTACAACTACTTTATTTTGCTCTCAGATTCTGTATGACAAGAGTTTGGGGAAAACTCAGCTAGGCACATCTCTCTTGCATTAGTTCTCTTTGGATAAGTATTCCTGTTCCAACCATTTCCTTAATCAAATCAGTGATTTTATGTTGACTACCCAGATTTCTAAATAACTAATGTTTACTACACCATAGTGCTAGGATGATTCTAAAGATTCTCATCACGCAAAGGCTGTCCTTGGTCAACAGTCCATTTGGGAATGATAAAGGCATAGTGCCTAGTTGACACATAATATACAGTATCAATTACACGTATAGGTAATGGTGATACAACCATAGACTATTTCTTCCAGATAGTTCAAGAATGAACTTAGTCTACTCTGCTGTAGTATCTCCAAATCCTGTGCCTTTTATAATGCCCTCACTAACCACATGGGCATCACTTAAAATTGACCACCAATTTCTAGTAATCTTGAAATATTTGTGTCCCACCCATAGGCCATTTCATCCAAAACATTACATAAGGCTTTGGATCCTCTGCATGGGAAAGAATGGGAGAATGAGCATGCCCAGGTCTTTTAGTCAAACTATTTGAATATTATGATTTTAATTGATGGGTAGATTCAGCCCATGTTCATGTTTTCCATGATTAATTACAATCCTCTTGATTGGATTTATATTTTGCCAAGGCAATATTTATGGAGTTAATTTGATAGGGTCCTTTAAGATATGTGATTCACAGCTGGAGCTGGAACCAGTTTTTCACCTTCTAAATGACAATAATACCCTCTCAAATCTCTGATATTAATCCCTCAATCTTCTCGTTTTAATTGCATTTTAAAAAATCATCAAAAATTACACCCTGTCTTCTATACACATTTTCTCCTTAGTTCCATTTTTCTTTCATTAAATATATTTATTTTTAATTGTGGTAAAATATACATAAAAGCCATTTTAGCTATTTAAAGTAGACAATTATTTGATGTTAAATATGTTAACAATAATTTCACCACTATCTATTTCTAGACAAAATACTATTAATCCTTCCTTAAATTTTAGACCCAAGTTTTGTTCTAAACTAGCAGATCAGTTACTACCTCCTGAATGTTTTCTTGTCCACTCCAAGAGTGAGATTACATATATCACAAAAAATTGTGGAGTCCCCCATATCAAGCTATGTGTCCAAAGCATTAAATTACACATATTTCTCAGACTGTAAAATCATCTTTCTTGGGGTTGCCTGCAAGCATAATATTCCTACAAATTCAGAAACAGTGTTCTATTTCTTAGTCAATAAAAGAGTACGCAGATGCCTCTTTCTGGATAAAGTGTGTCAAACCCTCATCTTTACCCATTACAAGCCAGTTGTCATACCTTTCAGAAAATTTGGCTCAAGAAAGTTAGTAGCTTGGGAACCAGTATCAATTCAATGATCCTTTTCATTCAGCTGTATCTAGAATTGGCAATGTGCCACCTCGTTCTTTTTTTCAGAGAATATTTGTCATCATAGGGTTATCAGAATTCTGTTCATATTTGTTGGTAAAGTATTCCAGTGTTTTAAAAAAATATTTTTAGGGTTCTGTGTTTACCTGGCTGCAGCACTAGCTTGCTTTGTGACTTCCAGGAGACCAATGGTGAGAGTTACTTTGCATCCAAATATAATGATGTTTACCCAGATGACCATGGAAACTTGAGAAAGATTCTATTTCTTTACTCCTTCATACGTTTTCTTCTATTTCCTGCTTTATGGATTTAGCTTTCAACAATTTTGCTTATAAGAGGCAGGGGACAGTATTGTTTTGCTAAGTTTTCCTGTGCATGGCATTCTTTGTCTATCCACTTAGCCAGTTTCCCTGGGTTTGGGTTTAGGGCTTCTTAGGCTTTTCATTTGGGTAAATATATATGTATAAATCAATTACAAAGATTCATTTTCTGGCTACTTGACAACTTAAGTTCATGAATTTCCAAATTATTTATGATAAGCTAAGCATGTTTTACAGAAAATTCCTGGTTGTCCACCTTCTGATAAAACAACCCCAATGTTTGGTAGAGTCAACATTTTTAGGGCACCCCTGAGAAAAAGGAAAAGAGTTAAAGACCTAACCCACTAATTGATACAGATGGATAAAGATAAAGAATTACTATACTTCTGTAATTACTTAAACTTTACTTACTGTGTCTTGGCTATATCATGATAATTTTTCTTAAAGTCATTTTTTCTGATATTAATACAGATATCCTTCTTCCCTTTGTTCAGTATTTCCCAGTATAAATGCCTTATTCTTTATCTTTCCATTTTTTCATATCATCTTAGATTCTGAAAATATTTCTCCATATTTATTTCATAATATGAATACATTGCTTCATATATCTGAAATTCGTATTTCTTCAGACTCTGTAAGATTTGGTTCCTTGCCTACTTAATGTTATACATGCGACTATATTTTCCCCTAAAATTCTAGGAATCCTTAGGTATTTTGAGTAATCAGATCAACTGGACATAATTTCATTCTGAGAATATATACATTTGCTTTGCCTGAGTAATAGGCATAATATCTGTGTTTCTACCAGTCTCCAATTCAACTCTGTCAGACATATCTTCCATTCCATACTACTTTTTGTTTTACTGCCAAGATTTCTCCACAAAATGTGCCTCTGTTTGCTTTTTCAACTTGTTTTGTTGGCTTTTGAGGATCTTCTTTCTTTCTGCAGTACAGCAATATTTTGAAATGTATTGTTCAAACAAGATACAATTAGAGTGAAATAAGATCATTATTTTGGAAATACATTTCTGCATACTACTAGTACCAACATCCTTCTCCATAGTACCAATATCTGCCGCTGACCATTTTGAGGATGTTCATTAAGCATATTTTAAAAATTACTCACCTGTTTCTGAAATTACTTCTGTTACAACAATTATAGTTAAAGAAGTTCTTCTATCTAGATTTTATTTTCCCAGTTGAACTCTTATTTTCTGGAGAATTTCTTCCCTTAGCTAGTCATGTATACCCAAGGGTAAGAGGCACAATTCAATTTGTGAATCATTGAAAGAAGAATATTACTCAAGGCAAGGCATTGTAATTTGACACCCTTTCCATGAACCTCCTGTACCATGCCAATGTAAATTCCCCATGAGGCAATCTGCCTGCAAAGAACATGGCAGGATGCCACACTTTCAAAGAGATTTTAGCATTGAAGTAAATGAGCAGGTAAGAATGAATATCAGAAAGAGGGTATATGCAGTGGACACCCAAAGCTCTTCATGTATTCTTACTTTATCCACAATTGAAGATTCCTACTGACTTCAGGGGCAGAGCTGGGGTGGCCTGTGGTGATATGTCCATGCCTGGACAGTTTTGAGGAGAGAAAAAAATAAACAAGTTAACATCAAATTCCCCAAATAGTTTCTTATTATAATCTAATCCCTCTCACAACACTGGACTACCATTACTTCCCACACCAGGACACAAATTCTTTCTGCTTATGTAGGTTTCCTCAAAACTATTTGTGTGATTGTTTTGTTTTGTTTTTAATCTATCATCTATCTATCTACCTATCTATCTATTATCTATCATCTATCTATAATCTATCTATCATAGCTGTTGTAATTATCAATCTATTTACCTACCTACCTATCATTTATCATTGATTTTTTTCTATTATTTTATCAATTACTGATTTTATCCAGATCCATTGCTTAGAACTGTACCAGTTCAAGCATCCTGTCATCCTAGTCTTTTTGGAAGAGACCTTTATCCTTTAATTTTTTTCAACTTTTTTGAGGACATCTATTTCTTTAAATGTTTAAATAAATTTACTATTTTCTGGATTCTAATTTTTGGAGATGCACTTCCTCATCATGTTTTGCAAATGAGTGGTTAATTCACATTTAAGAGAAAGTCTCTGTGACAATCCTGGAAGGCTTTGTTGAGACTGCATCTATACATAGAAGTTTTTACTTTGTTTCTCTCAGGGGTCCTACAGTGCTACCAATACTTACAACTTTCTATTTAGTTTCTCAGATTTAAATCACTGAGTTTGGCAGGCAGTGAAATTCAACTTCAATGCATGTGAGGTCAAGTCTCTGGTTACTACTTCTCAGAAGAAGGATTTTTTTGCTATCAAGATGCTGGGTCATGATGTGAACTTTTTATTTTATTTTTTTACTTTAAAAAATCTTTAGATTACATAAATACTACATCAAACATATATGGGATTCCTATATACCCCACAACACCCCCTCCCACACTTTCACCCATTAACATCTTTAATTAGTGTGGTACATTTGTTACAATTGATGAACACATATTGAAGCATTGCTACCAACCATGTTCTATAGTTTACATTATAGTTTACATTTTGCATGGCACAATTTTATAGGTTTTGACAAAATGTATAATAGCCTCTCTTCATCATTGCAATGTCATGCAGGACAATTCCAATGTCCCCAAAATGCCCCATGTTAAACTGATTCTTCCCTTTCCCTCCCCTCAGAATCTCTCATGACCACTGACTTTATGTCAATGACACAAGTTCTTCCATGTTAGAATAATAATAAATCTACTTTACTCCATAGTTTCATTCTCCTCTTATGTTTGTTTATTCCTCAATGTTGAACATCTTGGGGTGGTGATGCCCACTGTTTCTGATTGAAATGGGACATGGATCCTGTGGCAGTTTGAGATAATTTATGAAGTCCAAAAAGAGGGATTATGTTTGTAAACTGGTCTGTTCCTCTGGGGGTGATCCCCTTTGATTGTATTAGATTCCACTGAGATGGTTTTGATTAAATTATATTAAGATTAGGACTTTGATTCGACTACATCAGTAGGGTGTAACTAAGGGTTGAATCCTTGCACCCTTAATGGTCTATATAAATGGACACTCACTCAAGAAAACACACAGAAGAAGGTACAGGAAGAAGGAGAGCTCCATAGACACAGAAGAGTAGAGAACTTGGTCATTTTGGCCCTGCCAGGGGACAGAAAAGAGAAAGCTCAAACAACTAAAGCCCCTGTGAGTGCTGAACAATTCGCCTGATAGTTTGCAGGTGAAGAGACCAAAGACCTGAGCAGCTAAGAAGGCCTGGAAAGAAATGAGCCCTCCATCTTACAGCTGAGATTGGAAGAAGCTGGGCCCATTGAGCCATAAGAGGAAGAAGTTGAGATCAGGCAGAGGTCACCTCCCATGTTGCTTCAACATGTGGCAACAGACTTTGTTGAGGAGGTACCTTGAGTTGGACTCTTTAGGGCCTTGTAACTGTAAACTTCTACCCAAAATATATACCCTTTATAAAAGCCAACAGATTTCTGGAATGTTGCATCAGCACCCCTTTGGCTGACTAACACAGATCCCATGAAACAAATGGATGCAATTGTCTTGCTTGCAGTTGTAGATATTCTCTGTTTTTTGGGATGGATGTTTTCCATCATCATCCTTTTGTTCATTGTCCTAGTTGAGTCCAATGAATTGGAAAGTAGATGTTACAACTTGGCTGAGATTCAGGGCTCAACCAACATGTTAACATACTAAAGATTTAAGTCTCTGAGACATAAATTTAATGAACATAATGCTCATTTTAGGTTCAAACAAAAGAGGCAGAAGAGCCCTGTGTAGGGAAATTATAAATGAGTCTAACTCTGTTACACTGGGTAGCATATATTGCAAAGTAACGCCCACTGACAGGGTACAAATTCCTGAGATTGTCTGCCCTGCTTTCATGTCTAGATGCTCTAGACCCCTCAGGAGCCCCACTGAGGCACTGTTTACTGTGGCAGTCAATGAGATCCTGCTGAGCTGTGCATATGCATAAACTCTGGAATGACATCCCAAATCACTTTGAAATCTTTTAGCCATAAAAACTCATTTGTAATTAGTATTTCCCTCTTTTTGTCAAGGTCTTTTTCTAAATGCATCATGAGTTGATGCTTGGTCATAATTCCTTTGTGCCAGGGAAGCCCATTCCTGGGAGTCATGTCCCACACTGGGAGTAAGGTAGGACGTTTATATGGTCTGTTCTCCTTCTCTAGACATTGCCCATGTACTCATGGGATACTTGCTATCTATTAGAGAATGTAGCAGGAATTCCCAGGATGGAAATTCAAGATTCTTTTGGCTATTATGTGGGTCTCCACCCATCAAGATAATGCCCCATGAGGACTTGAACATATTCATATGCCATAAAGGTGTACCCCAGGTGCACCCTTCCCCAATATCCCCCCATCACTGACACACCACACCAGTGATCTTCCCCTGCTATATTTGTGGCCCTTCTGTGACCCAAAGCCTCTACAAAAGTAAACCCAAAAAGTGTGAAAAAAGAAATAAAAGTAAAATAATAATAATAAATAACAAATACAAAAATAAAATCATCGTTTTTCATCACTGTAAGATCTGTTATCTTTTATGGAAAGTGAAAATTTCTTCTGTATGTCCCCCCAGTTTCTTTTCTTTTTTTATTTTTTTTAACTTTATCATCAGAGAAGCTTTAGGCTTTAGAAAAGGCACATAGAAGATATAGGGGACTCCCATTTATCCAACACCTTCCCCCTTACACCTCTCCCCTATTCATAACATTTTAAATGTATATGTTACATTTGTTAAAATTGACGAACACATACTGAAGCATTGCTACTAACCATGGTCAGTAGTTTATGTTATGGTTTAAATTTTTTACTGTATACTTTTACAGTTTTTGACAGAATTTAAAATGACCTGTATCTATCATTGCAAGATCATGCAGAACGCTTCCAATGCCCTAAAAGTGCCCTATATTCCCTCCTCTCTTCTCAGGACCTATGGTAACTCTTAAGTTTCAATTTTTGAAGAATAAGGTTCATAGTTACCTGCACTAATATTGAGGCCTTGACATATTTGTCTATTTTCTTTTTTTAGGCACTGCCTATGTTCTTCAGAGATTCTTGCCCCTCTAAATGAGAACATAGCAGGACTCCCCAGGATGTGAGTTTAAAATTTTCCTGTTTATGTATGGATCACCACCCACTGAGATAACACACTATGACAAGATGAACCCTTTCATATTCCACAGAAATATGCCCTAGGTGCACCTTATCCTGCATATCCTGCAACCCTTAAAGCCCTGCACCAAAAACCTTCCCGTACCATATTTGCAAAAAGAGTATTCCCACTTTTGTGGTTTTAACCACAGATCTACAAATCCCTAGATTTCACCTTTCTTTCCTCCAGCCCTCTGCCCAGTTCGATGGATAGTTCAACCAAACTCCCCCACATTACTCCCCCTCACATTTCAGCACCGTCAAACCCAATCACATCACTACATCCACTGCCCAAACCACCCCCTTTTCACTTTATTATAGATTTTTGCCATATTTAACATTGGCTCACCACTCTCTATTCCCTTTCTGTCTCCTGATAGCTTGTCTTCCAGACTCTAGCTCTGTGATTCTACATAATTTGCTTAAGTCATATCAGTAAAGTCATGTTATATTTGTCCTTCAGTGACTGGCTTACTTCACTCAACATAATGTCTTCAAGATTTATCCATGTTATCCCATGTTTCAACACTTCTTTCCTTTTTACTGCTGTGTAATATTCCATTATAGTTATTTGCCATATTTTGCTTATCCATTCATGTGTTGATAGATACTTGGGCTGCTTCCAACTTTTAGCAATGGTGAATAATGCCACTATGAACATTGATGTTCATGTATCTGTTCATGTCCCTGATTCCAGTTCTTGTAGGTATATACCCAGAAGTGAGATTCCTGGATCATATGGCAGTTCTATAGTTAACTTTCTGAGAACCAGCCAAACTGTACTCCACAATGGCTGTACCATTCTACATTCCCACCAGCAGTGGATAAGTGTTCTCTTTCCTCCACATCCTCTCCAACACTTGTAGTTCTCTGCTTTGTAAACAGCTGCCAGTCTAGTAGGTGTAAAATGAAATCTAATTGTACTTTTGAATTTGCATTTCCCTAATAGCTCATGCTGTTGAGCATCTTTTCTTGTGATTTTTAGCCATTTGTATTTCTTCTTTGTAGATGTGTCTATTCAAATCTCTTGCCCATTTTTTAAATGGGTTGCTTTTTCTTTTTGAGATGTTAGGTTTATTTATATATGCTGACAATTCACAAGTAATGAGATTGAATTAATCATCAAAAACCTCCCAACTAAGAAGAGGCCAGGACCAGATGGCTTCTCGGGTGAATTCTATCAATCATCTGGAAAGAACTAACATCAATCTTCTTTAAACTCTTCTAAAAAATAGAAGTGGAGGCAACATTGCCTAACTCATTCAAAGATGCCAACATCACCTTAATTCAAAAGCCACATAAAGATACCACAAGAAAACTACAGACTGATTTCTGTAATGAACCTGGATGCTAAAATCCTCAACAAAATACTTGATAATCATATTCAACAACACATTAAATGAATTATATACTATGACCAAGTGGGTTTCATCCCTGGTATGCAAAGATGTTTCAACATAAGAAAATCAATCAATGTAATTAAGAGATCAAAAGAAAAAAATCACATGATCAGCTCTTTTGATGCAGGAAAAGCTTTTGAGAAAATACAGCATCCTTTCTTGATAAAACACTTTATAATATAGGAATAAAAGGAAACTTCCTCAACATATAAAGGGTATATATGAAAAACTCACACCTAACATCATATTCAGTCATGAAATGTTAAGGTTTTTCCCTCTAAGAGTTGGAACAAGGCAAGGAAGCCCACTTTCACTGTTCTTATTTAACATCATTTTAGAAGTACATGTTCAAGCACTTAAGCATGAAAAAAATAAAGGCATCAAATTAGAAAGGAAGAAGTAGAAATTTTACTATTTGCAGATGACATGATCCTATAAAAAAAAACTTGAGAAATCTAAAACAAAGCTTCTAGAACTGATAAATGAGTTCAGTGAAGTGGCAGATTTAAGATCAACATGCAAAAATCAGTTGCATTTTTGTACACCTATAATTAGCAATCTGAGGAGGAAATTTTTTAAAAATCCATTTACAATAGCAACTAAAAGAATCAAATAATTAGTAATAAACTTAACTAAAGATGTAAAGGACTTGTACTCAGAAAACTATAAAGCATTGTTAAAAGAAATCAAAGAAGACCTAAACAAAGGGAAGAATATTCCATGTTCATGGATTACAAGAATAAGCATCATTAAGAGTCTGTCTTATCCAAATTGACTTAAAGATTTAACACAATCCCAATAAAAATTACAACAGCATGTTTTACTGAATTGGAAAAGTCAATTATGAAATTTATTTGGAAGGACAAGTGGCCCCAAATAGCCAAAAAACATATTTAATAAGCAAAACAAAATTGTAGGAATCATGCTATGTGTTTTTAAAGCATACTACAAAGCTACAGTGGTCAAAACTGCATGGTGTTGGCACAAGGATAGATATAGATAAATGGAACCAAACTGAGAGTTCTGATATAGATCCTTGCATATTTGGTCAACTGATATTTGACAAAGACACCAAGCCCACTCAACTGGGACAGAATGGCCTCTGAAACAAATGGTGCTTGGAGAACTGGATATCCATATCCAAAAGAATGAAAGGATCACCATTTCAAACCTTATACAAAAATTAACTCAAGATGGATCAAAGACCTAAATATAGTAGCCAAGACCATAAAGCTCCTAGAAGATAATGTAGGGAAGCAGCTACGAGAACTTGTAGTAGGAAATGGTTTCATAAATTTTACACCCAAAGTGTGAGCAATGAAATATAAAATTGATAAATGGGACCTCCTTAAAATTAAAAACTTTTGTGCTTCAAAAGAGTTTGTAAAGAAAGTGAAAAGGCAGCCTACTCAATGAGAGAAAACATTTGGTAACCATTTATCCATGCATACGTAAAATGAATGTTTATAATTTTGCTGATAAGCAGCCAATTTAGTTCTTTCCGTGAGAATGTCAGTTTTTCAAAGGTTACAAGATTTGTGTGTGTGTTTCAATAGAATTTCTTTTTTTTTTTTCATGAGTCCAAGGATTGAGAACTTTTTTGAATATTTTGAATTTCACATGTTCAATTATAAAGTTTTGCAAAAGCCCCAAGGGAGTTATGTTTTCAACATCAGTTTTTACCTCAGGGTTTCTCTTTTACATTTTGAACCTAGTGTTAATTAAATTTCTATTTTATGAGTTAATATACAGATTTTATAGTCTTTAAGATTTATATCTAGTATTTCAAGGAATTCTTTTCTCAGATTTTTTTTAAAGAGTAGTGAAATTATATCTAGTCTTCCATCTTGCTAGAAATGGAAGTACAACCATATTTCTTGTTTATTTATTTTTAATAACCCTTATCTTCCTAATAGCTAAGGCAATGTCTAGCTTGTCTTTGTCCTTCAAGCAATACTTGTTACATAAATGAGAATAATGAAACTGAATATAATATGATGGGCATGTTGTATATAATTGCAGATTTAGACAATTAACAAAAGTGTTTGGGTTTTGCTGATGTGTTGTTGCTGCATAAGAAGGTTTAGAAAGAATAACCTATTTTCAAGCAGGATTCCATTTATGTATTTCTGCCTTACAAAGGATATCTCTGTTCATATTATATTGTAATTGAATTCTATGCCATTCATACAAAATATTTTCAACAATATCTTAATATTTTCTATACTTTGCTCAATTTTTCCCCCATTCTTTGAAGTTTTATTTTTTATATTAAACACCTTAGATGAAACCAGTTCCATTTGAATACCTTGAGAAAGTCTCTGAGGAAATCAGAACAGAATCCAAAATACAATTTTGTTGTTGTGATTATGCTAGTTTAATCAATGTCTGAACTATAGATACTCTGGCTTCATTAGAGCAGAATTTATATATATATTAGTCCCTTCCTTCAAATTTGTCCTCCTTGAGGAAAGTATTAAAGGTGTTAAACAATAATTTGTTGTTCTTCCATCATGTGTTGTAAAATCTAAATTTTAAATTATTTTACCTGGAATCATCTTCTGTTATGTCCTATTTGAATGCTGATCTTTCAGAATGTAAGAAATATATTAACTGATTGTGTTTTTGAAGGAAATATAAGAAACCATGGACGTCTAAATAAGCTGGATATCTAAATAAGCTGATATCCTAAACATTTTTTATTTTTTGGTAAGTAACTCTAATTCCTTTTATTGTCTTCATAATTCTTTAAATTTTCTCATATTTCTATTCCATCCTGCAGATAATTACAAAATTTAAATGTGATAGAATACTCTCAGTGTTTTCAATCTGGAAGATGACCTCAGTCAACTCCTTATCTTACTTTTTAGTTCTATTTCATGATTGCCATCATATTTTTCAACATTTATATAACTTGTATTGTGATATTTAATGTGATTTAATTTCTAATTCCTTTTAAGCACAATACTTCTGAAATTATAATTTTCAATCAAATTCATATTTATAAGAGCTGATTTTACATTTAGATAAATAATTCAACTGAATAAGTTGAATACATTATCAAAGTTGTTAAATCTATTGGCAATCTCTAAAGTGCATGCAAGAAATCACAAAAGCATATAAATAGTTACATTATATCTCACATTTAGCAAGGCAAGTTCTCAAATAATCACTTGGAGTGGCAATTTGATAGCTTAAACTAATTCTACTAATAATGATAATTGATGAATTCACAGTACTGAAACATTGTGTAAATGCTCCAAAATGGAAACATATTGATTACAAAGTTTTCAAACTTACAGCAATCTCTTTGAACCGAAAGACATCAAAACATCACTGTTCTACTTATCTAGCTAGCTACAACTCATGTAACTATATATCTGTCTACATAATTTATTAATGCTTACTTCATAGTCAAAGCAACAGTAAATTCTTTGTTGGAATGATTTTCTTCAATCCTTATAGCAATCTTGGAGATGTAAATATAATTATATCTTGGATCTAAGAATTTAAATTGTAGAACTAAATAAAGACAGATTTTGGCTGTATTATGATTTAGCCCATGTCTAATGTTCTACACTCTCCCCATTGTGGCAACTGAAATGTTTTAATTCAGATAAATAAGTAATATAAAATATAGATAAGCTAAATTGATCATTATTTGCATCTCATCATTTCTAAAATTATATCCCAATTTAATAGAGGGCAAGGGAAAAAGAGAGTTGATACTTAAGAAAATATAGCCCACTTTGAATATAAGGCATAGGAAACCAAACAGCCAATGGAAATTAAGGTTTTAAAAGCCTTAACTTGTCTAATGTATGGGTTATAGGATGAAGAAAATGAAAAAACTGTCAGAGAACAATTAATTGGCTTAATTGTCTGAATTTATTTATTTGTGGTCTCAGTAAAAGATAGAGGAAACCTCTATCTTGTTCATATATTCAAGATGTGGCTTCTGTGTCCTCAGCCTGAGTTAGTGACTTTTCAGGGCTGCTCTTCTATACTGCCATGTGGAAGATTGCCCTGAAGCCAGAGTCCAGGCAATTTCCTAAATGTATCATGAAATAGACAGATTTGTTTTCATGTTTTTCAGCGTTAGGTAATGCCCTAAATGTACCTCTCACTGTCCCAGAAACCAGTGTCCTTGGTCACTATACGTACCTGTGCCCACTGTGGTATCTACAATAAAGCATTTGTAGATCAATTCCACATCTAACTTCAAGATCGAGATAATTTAGAGACACAATAATTTCATCTTCAAAAGAGGTCAGAATAGAGCTTCATTGAATGACAATGTAATTTTGCAACATATAGTTGTGTATACTCCTATTAATTTCAAATTTCCTTAGTGTTTTTCTTAGTGTTGATATGACTTCGTTATTGAGGTAGACAGTTTAGACACAGACTGAAACTTTGAAAGACAAACTATTTTCTCACCCATTGATTTCTATGGAATATAACCAGATAAAATATCATCACTGTAAAAAATATAGAGACCATCTAGTTCCACCTGTTAATTTTATTGATGACATAACTTAGATTCAAAGAAAGAATATTATTTACCCAAAGATGAAAAGTACTTATTCTCTGCATTTGATGTTAATATATATATATTTTTCTATATTCCTCTTCTAATAAGTTATATTCCTTGCATTTTCTTTCACAACAGATTTTGTGAAAGCCAACCAATGACTGAAGAGAATTTCACAGTTGTTACTGAGTTTATTCTTTGGGGATTGACAGATCTTGCTGAACTCAAAGTTGTGCTTTTTGTGTTGGTGATTTATTTCATTACCTTGGTGGGAAATCTGAGCATGATTTTCTTAATCCAGGTTACTTCCAAGGTCCACACACCCATGTATTTTTTCCTCAGCTGCCTGTCATTTGTAGATGCCTGCTATTCATCTGCAATTGCATCCAAAATGCTGACCAACCTCCTGGTTGTCAAGGGAACCATTTATTTCCATGCTTGCATTTGTCACCACAGAAGATTTCTTGCTGTCAGTAATAGCCTATACCACTATGTGGCCATTGTGAATCCTTTGCTTTACACTTCAGTCATGTCCAAGAGAAAGTGTGTAGTGCTGGTCATTGGGTTATGGGTATGTGGAATAATGAACTCATTCATACACACCATAAGCTTAGGGAGATTGTCCTTCTGTGGACCAAATGCTGTCAGCCAATTCTTCTGTGATATTCCCTCATGGCTAAAGCTGTCATGTTCTCACACCTCCATGAATGAACTGCTGCCTTAACCTTCTCCAGGATCATTGTCATGGGCATCTTCTTGATTGTGATCATTTCCTACATGTTCATTGTTGTTGCTATTCTGAGGATCCGCTCAGCAGCAGGCAGACAAAAAGCCTTCTCCACCTGTGCCTATCACCTGACTGCCGTGACGATATTCTACAGTACCCTAAGCTTTAGTTACATTCAGCCAAGCTCCCAGTATTCTGTAGAACAGGAGAAGGTGGTATCTGTTTTCTAGACACTGGTGATTCCCATGTTAAACAGCTTGATTTATAGTCTGAGAAACAAAGATGTGAAGGATGCTGTGAAAAAGGTCACAGAAACAATACATATTTTCTGTTGATTTTAAGTCACTATTGATCCTAAAACATTTGGACAGTTAGTTCTCATTTATTAATAATCATAACAATTTCATGAACGCTAATGCTTTTAACAATTGTACCACTCCTTTCATTCTACACACTTACTTGACATATGAGGAAACAGGACTGAAATGGTAAGTTATGTAATTTGGGTAGCTGTATCATTTAAAAATATAGCCTATCACACAACTTTTATCATGTTCTGGGCTATTAATCTTTGAATCAATATAAAATACAATAGAAAGTACAATATTACATATATATATCACTATTATTTGGAGAAAATAAATGTATATATAAGGTTTTCCTTTAAGTACATAAAGAAATAGAGTGCGTCATAAGGGCCGGGGGAAGATCCTTAAATTGTAATAAATGGATTAAATTTTATAGCTGAAATTTTCTTCATTTTTAAGTTTGACGTTTATTTTACATATTCTAAAGAGTGAGGGATCTCTGTACAAATAAAAATACAGCTTGTTTCCAATTTCTGTTTTCAAAAACTTGTGTTTTTTTTTTTTTTTGACCAATTTTTTTTTCTAGGCATTGATTTCTTTATTTCTGAAAGGAGAGGCTAGTTGCACATATGATTTCTTCTGATATTGTAAAAGGAGCCCCATATAATTTCCTCCTAAGTTTTTAAAGTTTTAGTTACATGTATAGGATGCCTTGAAGTGTGATTTTGGAGTATTTAAAATTTAAAACTCATCCCATTTATTCTTTTAAGTATCCCTTTCTTTTCATTCATGATTAAAAAACAAAATACTAAGATGTTTCACATCCAAGAAATTTTTCCTTTTTTGGATTCCCTCTGCATTCACTTCAAACAATATTATGAAGACTAACATATATTAATTGAATTGTTCTGTAATTATTAATTTTGTGATTTTATGTTTCCATCAATGCCTTTACAATTAACAAAAATGTTTTGGGAAATATATTTATGTTACTATTAAATTAATTGGAATTAAATTCATTTTTCTTTGTTTTTGAGACTCTATTTGTTACTGAGATTAGAGGACACAACCTGAAATACTAAAAGCCTATTTGATAGTTAAAAAATATTCAAGTGTCTTTATCATTGCTAGTTCAAAGCTGTCTGTTCAGGTACATTCAAATTAACAAAAACTCTAAATTTAAAACAGGAAAAATGTTCCAGACAAACGGATATCTATTTTCAGATGAAAACCTGCAGATGTTCATAGCTTGAACAAACAAACAAACAAATCCAGACTGGAAATGAAGAATTGAAAGTATATCCCTTTGTAGGTGAAATGATCTCATATATAGAAAATCCTATGGAATCTACCCAAAGTCTATTGGAATAAATAAACAAGAGTGACAAGATTACAGGATATAAGATTAATCTACAGAAATTATTTCATATCTATGCAGCAACAATGAACAGACCAAAAGGAAATTGAGTAAATAATTCCATTTATGACAAATGCCATTTTTGACTATCAAAAAGAATAAAATATTTTAGAATAAATTTAGCCAAAAAGGTGCTGATTTATACTCTGAAAACTATAAAACATTAGTATAATAAATTTAATAAGGAGAGGGTTGAGGGAGGAACCAGTGAACACTGGGGATTGGTGGGTATGTGGTTGAAAGTACAAAGTGCAAGTAAGTGATCATTTTATCATAATATTTGTATCAGTGGGTGGAGACCCACATAATGAGCAGGAAGGAGATGGACTCCCATCCTGGGGATGCTGATATGTTCTCAAACAGAGGAATGGGAGTCTATCGAGAACATGGGTGGTTCTTAATAAGGGAGGACAAACCAATGTTTCAAGACCTCAGTGTTGTTGCAAGTAACTATGAATCTTGTTATCCAAGGAGTCAAGCTGGGTGGTCACCATGGGACCTGAGGGGTAGGGGAGGGAGGAATAGAATAGATGAAACAGGGAGTATTTAGTGGGCAATGGAAGTATTCTACATGATCTTGCAATAATGGACACAAGCCATGTGAAATATCATCAAAATTTATAAAAGTGTACAGTCTAAAATGTAAACCATAAGGTAAACCATTGACCACGGTTAGCAGCTATGCTTCACTATTTGTATATCAGTTGTAACAAATTTACCATCCACATATAAAAAGGTATTAATATGGGAAAAGGGAAAGTGAGAGCATGTTGGGTATGTGGGAGTCCCCTGTATTCAGTATGTGACTTTACTGTGACCTAAAACATCTTTAAAAACAAAATGAAAAAAAGTAAGACACTGGGGAATAAATGGAAGAAAATGTCACTGTACCTACAGGACAACAGATGAAAGGCAGTGATGAAAGGCAAAAGTCAAAAACATTTTTAAAAATACTTTTTATTATTTTTTAATATCCCAATTTTTAAATGTTATTTTATATTAGTTTTCTTTAAATGTTTATGTATTTTAATTTTTATATTTAAACCTACCATTATTATTTCATTTTCCTATTAATTGTATTTGGCTATTTTATTGTCTTCCTTTTTGAAGAAGCTTTAGATCACAGAAGGGTTACAACTGGGGCAGGGGAGGATCATTGGTGAGGAGTGTCAGTGATGGGGATACATGGGAGGAAGTTCACCTGGACATACATATAAGGTATATAAATGTGTTCAAATGTTAATGGGGCATTGCCACAGTGGGTGGAGATTCACACAACAGAAAGAATATTGAATTCCCATCCTGTAGAACTCTGTCTTGTTCTCTAATGTAGCAGCAACTGTGCAGGGGCAATTACTGGCAAAGGAGAAGGGTCCATTGATGGGCCCTTGATATTGATGACTATGCTTGTGAGCCTTTGCTTTGGAAATTGAAACTTAGCCTAGTGTTGTGGGGTGCCTAAGAGTTGCCTCCTGAGATCATCTTTGGTTGCTCAAATGTGGACTCTTTAAGCCAAACTCAGCATATAAATGTATTGCCTTACCCTCAGTGTTTGGACATGACTCCCAGGGATAAGCCTCCCTGGCACCATGGGATTACTACCAAGCACCAAGTAGCAATGCAACTGGAAAAAGACCTTGAATAAAAGGGGGAAAGTGTAAAGGCAAATGAGTTTATATGGCTAAGAGTCTTCATAGTGATTTGGGAGGTCATCCCAGAGGTAACACTTATATACATCTCAGCAGGATCTCATGGACTGCTATATTGGATACTACCTCAAATTGTAGAGCTTCTGGGGGCTTCTGGTCAGAACAGATAGCTCCAGAGTTTGGTGGCTTGCCAGTGAGCCCTACTTTGGAACTTGTGCTCCTGAGTGTGACAGATTTGGACTCAGTTATGGCTTCCCTACACATGGCTCATCTGTCTCTTCTATTTGAACCTATATTGGTGCTTGAGTTAGTAGGTGTATGTCCAAGAGACTTGAATCTTTGGGCTGTCCATGTGCCAGTTGGGAACTGGCCTCAATGGAGCTGTAACACCTATTCTCCAGTTCATTAAATTCACCCAGGACAAATAAGAAGGAACTGATATGGACAAACACCATACCAAGGAACCGAGAGAGTCTACAATTGCAAGTAAAAGAGTCCCATCCATCGGCTATAGACAATCAATGCCCTCTCTCCTTTAGAGGTGGAGCGGACATCACCATCCCAGAATTCTCAGGATTGGGAAATGAACTATGGACTAGAGTGAACTTACTGGTATTGTTCTATAGACTTATTGTGATTCTAGCAATGAAAGAAATTACATCATTGATGTGGAGGCAGTAGCCACCGGAGGCTCTGGGGGTAGGCAGAGGGAAAGACAGGTGTAATGCAGGGACTTTTTCTGGACTTGAAATTGTCCTGGATGGCAATGCAATGACAGATACAGGCCATTATATATCTTCCCATAGCCTGCAGAATTGTGTGGGAGAAAGGGTAAACTCCAATGTGAACTATGGTCCATGTTCAATGGCAATGCCCCAGGATGCATTTATTAATTGCAATGAATGTGCCACACTAATGAAGGATGATGTTTATGTGGGAGGGTGAGGTAGGTGTGGGGAGCAGGACATATGGGAATCCCTAAATTTTTTGTGTAGCATTTGTGTAATCTAAATATATTTAAAATACAAAAAATATATTTTAAAAAATAAATTCAGTAAAACCTAAGTAAATGGATACTTATCTCAAGTTTATCAATCAGAGTACTAAATATAGCTTAAATGGCCATATTCAAAATTGTTCTACTGATGTGAGCCAATCTTTATCAAAATCCGATTTAACTTTTATGACAGTTTGAGACCCTTTGATTATATTAAATCCAGTTGAGGAGCTTTTGATTAGATTACTTGATAAGATCTCTTTAGGGCATTTGATTGGACTATGTCAGTGAGGCTTAACACAGGTTGAGTTTCTCTCCCCTTGCTGGGTCTGATATAAACAGACACACAGGTAGACAGACCCAGAAAAAGGGAACTGCTATGTTTGATTCTGCCATGTGACACAAAAGACTCCAGCTTTGCCCATTGAGGTCAATTATAGTCAATTGTTTTAAGAAGATGCCAAGAGAATTCAATGAAGTAAGAATTTTCTTTACAACAAATGGTGCTCAAACAACTGAATATTCACATGTAAAAGAATAAAGTTGGATCCATATTTCTCATCATGTACAAAAATCAACTCAAAATGGAAAAAAAGACCTAAATGTCAAAGCTACAACTTGAAAAATCTTTGAAAAAAAAAACAGGCGTAAGTCTGTGACCTTTGTTTAGACAATGGTTGCATAGTAGGACAGCAAAAGTACAATCAAGAAATGAAAAATATGCTTGATATAACAAATTGTTTTTAAAAATTGCTTCAAAAGACACCAACAAGAAAGTAAAAAGACCACCCCCAGAATGGGAGGAAGCATTTACCAATCATTTGTTTGATTATGTACTTGTATCTAGAATATATAAATTGTGTTTAAAATTCAATAATAAAAATATGGTAGAGAATAGACCAAACACAGGTTGCCACCTTTCCCTGCAACCCAAAAATAAAATCATGTCCTTGGGACTGTGTAATTCTGTCCCCTAGGATGGAATGGTGAATGTGCGTTGACTCCCTTTTTAGGAATATTCTGAGGTAAAACACATCTCCTAGCACCTAGAAGCCACCTACTGGTATATCCCTTCTCCCTTTGTCCTGAGCATATATAAACCTTCACTGGAGACAGTCTGGCTAAAATATGTGAGTTTTATGACACCCAAGTCACCCTTGCTGGTATATCTGGTCCTAGCTAGGAGGGCATTATGGCAAGAAGTCTGTATAGAATATCTCCCTGCATATGCTGTAGATTGAGACCAGCTGGCCATGGGATACTAACACCCACTATGGAAGCTGATCCTGCTTTGTGTATATGAGTAAACATTGTTCCATCCAGTACTGGTGTGAGTTGTGCTTTTGTCATGACCTTGATATCTGCAAAGAGCATAGTAGTTTGGGACCTGAAGACTGCTGCTCCTGGTGGCAGGTACGGCTATGCTCTTTGCTACACTCCATGCAGTGAGTCCACTCCCCTGGAAGTGGTAATAGATTTCTCTCTTTCTGACTGACAATTTGGAGCAGAAAACAGTGTTCTTACAAAAAGAGAAATACCCTAATTTAAAAATGAGCAAAGGATTGAATGGACATTTCTCCAAATAAGATATATAAGTGAGCAATAAGCAGATGAAGTGGTATTCAACATTATTTGTCATCAGGGAGATGCAAATGAAACTACAATACCACCTCTTATCTCCTAAGATGATAAAAGTTATAAACAGAGAGAATAACAAGTGTTGGCGAGGATATAGAGAAATTGAAACCCTCATAGACTGCTAATAGAAATGTAAACATGTTGGACCACTTTAGAAAACTGTCAGGCAGTTCTTCCAAAAATTAAACATAGAGGTACTATATGTCCCATTAATTTTATTCCTAGGTATATACCCAAGAGAGATGAAAACATATGGCTGTGTAAAACTTGTCCACAAATATCCATAGCAACATTAGCTACAGTAATCACAAAATGGAGACAACTCAAATGTCCATCAACTGATTCTAGTGGATAAGCAAAAGGTGATATATCCAGACAACAGAATATTATTAGGAAGAAAATGGAGTTTAATACTTGATACCATGTGGTTGAAACCTGACAATATCAGACTAAGTGAACAAAGTCACCATGCTTTATGATTCCATTCATATGAATGTCCAGAATGGCAAATCCATAGAGAAAAGAAAGATATTTAGTTGTCTAGTCTGATGGAAGAGGTTGTAGAGTGGCTGTTAATGTGGATAGGGTTCTTTACAGGGGCAGTAAAAATGTTCTAAAATTGTGGTAATCATTCACACTGTGAATATATTTTTTAAAATCTTGAATTTTACACTATGAATGGGTGAATTGTAAGGTGTTTGAATTATTCCTCTATAAATCCTATAAAAATAGAACTAACAATGAGAAAAAATGTCAATTTATCTATATCTAGACCTGGTATCAAGAGACTAATCTATGTATAATCCACACTACAAGAGGCAGAAACTATGTTTATTCATGTAAGTATTATATTTCTTTATGATTAGAAAAATACATTAAAATGAACAACTTCACAAAGATAAAACCTTGACAAAGTCCTTGTATTGTTTTTCTTCTAAATTACTTATTTTAAAAATAAGCCCATAAATTTTACAGAATCAATGATGGATTTAATTGCCAAGGAATTCCACAAAGAAGTGAATTTTAAAAATACCAACTTTTTCTATGACAGAATAAAAACTGAATTTTTACTTTGCCTACTCTAGGGTTGACTGATTTCTATTTTTCTGAGTGTTAAACCAATATGTTAGGTTATAAATTATATAAATAGATGTATACTTGTGTACTTACCTTTGGCTGTATGTACATGTATTATTTCACACCTTTTGGGGGGAGTTAGAAAATATAATACAAAATATTTTAATACTTCTCATCAAGAAGGTTATAAAGGTAAGACTTGCTGTAAATTCCCTGCAAACTTCTCCTTATATATTACATAGTGAGAATGGAAAAAAACACCACATGATATTGGGAACTAAAATCATGAGGTGTTTCTTCCATTCCCTCAGAGTTCCAAGATGTGCCATTCACATATACTAGAAATTAAAATAAAGCTTCTCCTATTGCTTGATTTTATTTTTAAAAATTTTATTGTGGTAAATATATACAACATAAAATTTCCCATTTTAATAACTTTCAAGTGTACAGTTCAATAGTGTTAATTACATTCATGAGGTGTTCTGCCTTTAACATTTTCCATTACCAAAACTTTTTCATCACACTGAGATCTCTCTACCTCATAGAATTCCTGTTCAACTTTCCAGTTGTTTACTCATTCTCCAGGGAATGTGGTACCAATTTGCCATTTCCCTTGTCTTCCTCTTCCCCAGTGGTACTTTTCCCCAATTAATAAATCATATTCAGCTGAATTTGACACGGGGTTATAAAGATTATTGTGGATCATTAGATATTTTCTTGAATCACAGAACACTTTTTATACTAAAGATAATACTTTTTCACATGTATTCTCAAGCTTCTCTGTTAATATTTCCTCTTTTTTTATTTCTCTGTTCTGTTTTCAGGAGCTCCTTCAATGACAAACTATATAGGTGGATGAGAAATGTTTATTTTCTTGTAATTTTGGATATCCCTGAGTTTTATGTTTTCCCCTTTTGTCTATGTAAGCACTGTGGTGTCAGATTTTGGATTTTACATGAACCATGGCAACATCCAATATATTGCACATTGTTGTGGGTGTCTTTCAAAAATTATTTTATATGAATGACACCCTAGAATTACATGGTGTCCAGCCTTCACAAACACATATGGGTGTAAGGTGTGCATTACACACCCTTACAGTGGTGTGTACACCACTCGTTTTTAGGAAGTAATACCTATTGATAATAACCGTGTGTGTGTGTGTGTATTGTTTTATTTTGTTTTGTTTTGTTTGGCATTCTGTTTCTCCTCACTCTTCATTCCTAAATGGTGGCTGAACTTCACAGGAAAGAAATATTATCTTAAAATAGGAACTTCCTTTTTAAAATTTCTTTTTCACCATGTTCCTGATGATGTAATGCTAATTTCTGCCCCCACTCTCAAATTTATTATAAACATGCCCAGACTAGTAGTCCTGCATCTACTACATGATAGCTTTCCATTTTTTGGTTTAAGCAAGTCAGTCATGCAAACCATATACTGGTTATCATTCTGACTCAAATTATTAATTCATTAAGTATATTTTTTATTGAATTCATTTTCTATGACAGAAACTATTCTAGCTATTCACTATTTTATTACTCACCCTGATATTTCTTCATTTCGAATCTGACACCTGTCAGAGTGGAGTTTTATTGTCTGCCATATCTAGGGTGGTATCAGTGAAGCAAAAAAAAAAAATGAGTATAAGAGGTGATTAGGGCAATTGTAAAGAGCATGAAATCTGAAGCTATACCACCTGTGTTTGAAACCTGGTTCTAATGTCTAATACCTGTATGGACTTGGAAAATTTACTTATCCTCACTGAGTCTCCATTTTATCTTCTGAAAAATGGATATATTAGTAGAATCTATCTCAAAGAGCTGTCATGATGTTTGCATTAAGACACAAAGAACTATCATATGATAATTAACATGTCTAAAATAGAATACTCAAAAAGAGTGAGATATTCTTATTACCTGGTAGTCCTTATGACCATCCAAAAGATGTCTTTTAACTAGTCCAACTCTTTGTTACTATTTGTTCTCAAATGACAATATTTCATGCCCTTTCTCTTTTTTTCTGATAAAGTGTATTTATACCATTTCATTAGATACACAGGGAAATTTATTTCATGATTGTGAACTAAGCAAATATTATAGACTCTATTAGCTTTAATAAATCCTAGGAATATTAAAATAATAAATATAAATAAATATTGGAAAACTTTGGGAGTGACATGAATGAAACTGTATTCCCAAAGCTGACAACTCTCCCATTGCCATATATCAGACTTTACTGGCTTTAGAATACGGCGTAATGAAAACCATAGCAATATTTCCTTTTTCCTCTCATAGTAGGTTAATCAAACATTGAAAGTCAATGAAAATATAGTGCATAATAAATATTCACCTACATTGAGGAAAGTCAACTCAATGCGAAAGAGAAAACAAACTTAATTTTCTTCATTGAATAGTCTTCTTACCCAATGATCCAAAATATTTGGAACATAATTTTTAAACTGGTTTTCAGAACAATAAAGACTTATAGTAGTTCATGAATAAACCACATTATTTTTTTAAATTTAGTTTAATTTATTTTGGAGTTTAATATTTTGTTGTTTATTGTGTGGGTCAACACCCACTGAAATAACATCCTATGACAAGATGAACACATTCATATTTCATAGAAGCATGCCCCAGGTGCACCCTTTCTCACACATCCCTCCACCAACAATGCACTACACCAGTGACCCTCTTCTGCAATATTTGCCAGAAGAATGTCCCCACAATTGTATTTTCAACCACAGACCTCCACCTTCCCAGGGTTCACCTGTTTTTTCTTCTAGCCCTCACCCCAGTTCTATGAATAGTCCAAACTACCCCTCCAACCCTGCTCACCCTCACACTCCAGCACCACAGACCCTGCTCACATGCCTGTACCTCCATCAACCCCATCTACTGCCAAACCAACCCTTCCACCTTATCATAGGTTCTGCCCAGTTTTAACACTGGCTTACCACTCTCTACTCCTTTTCTGTCTCCTGAAACCACATTATTAAACAAGAATAATAAGGTGGGGAAAAAGTTAAAACCAGAGGCCTTCTATGGACTGTCATCAAGGAAGTTATCTTAATTTCCTATTTCTACTGATGTAGGCATAATGGGGTGATTGCCAAAAACAGATCTGAGCTGATCCTGTCAATTGATTAATTACAAAGTATGTTGTGTTAACAGACTCATAGACTCATGTGAAATAAAGACACTAATGAGGAAAGAGTGGAGCTCAAGGCTTGGATTAGGAGTGTTTGAGTTAATTCAGAGGGGCTGAGATTCCTTCTAATCAGACTTGAGTCAAAACCTAATACACTGTCTCCACATAAATGATATAATTTCTTCCATTTCTAGAATTACAAGAAGTCTATGGTAGAATACAATAAATCTACTCCAGTCCATATTTTATTCCCCAATCCTGAGGATTCAGGGATGGTGATGCTCACTCCACCTCTAATTGAAAGGGGGTTTTGATGCCATATGGCTGATGGATGGGACTCTCTTGCTTGCAGTTGTAGACTCTCTCGGTTCCTTGGTATGGTGGTTGTCCATCCTCACCTCCTTGTTAGTTGTCCTAGGTGAGTCCAATGAACTGGAGAGTAGGTGTTACAACTCTGTAGGGTGCTGAAGGCAGGGAAAATGAAAAAGAGGTGTAATACACGGTCACTTTCAGTTCCTGAAATAGTCCTGAATGACATTGCAATGACAGATACAGGCCATTATATATCCTGCGATTACCTATAGAATTCAATGGGAAAGAAGGTAAACTACAATGTAAACTATAATGCATGCAATGCTCCAAAATGTGTGCATCAATTGCAATGAATATACCACACTAATGAAAGAAGTTGTTAATGTGGGGAATAGTGAGAGGTCTTGGGAGTGGGGCATATGGGAATCCCTTATTTTTTATGTAACATTTTATGTAATCTAAGTATCTATTAGAAAAACTTTAAAAATATATTTTTAAAAACCCTAATACACCTCTGGAAAGATTATGAAAGCTAAAACAGATAGAAAGGGCTTACAAGAAAAAACACAGTCACATATACACATGCACACTGGGACACTGCAAAATTCATTCCAATAGGAGAGAAAATCATCAGAATCCTTGCAACAACCCCTCTGTATCTAAAGCTCTTCGTGAAACCCCGCAGTGAAACAATTCTCCTTGCTTGCTTTTTTGTTCTATAGATCTCTGCCTTAGTTTCCTGGCTGCTTAAACAACTACCATACAATGGGTTGGTCTAACTAATGGGAATGGTTTTGAGGCTAGGAGAAGTTCAGACTGAAGGCCTTAGCAAGGAGAGGCTTTCTTGCCAAAGATTGTGGCATTTTGGGGCTGGCTGCCTAAGATCCTTGGTCCTCGGCTCTTCTATCACAAGAAAATGCAAATGGTGATGATTTTACTTTTCTCCTTTGGGTTCCCTTTACTTTGGCTTGTGTGAGTGTGTGTGTGTGTGTGTGTGTGGCTTTCTCTCCCTGTCTGAAATTCATTCTGCTTAAAAAGGACCCTTGGGGAAGCGGCTGTAGCTCAATCAGTAGGGCTCCCGTTTACCATATGGGAGGCCCCGGGTTCGGTTCCCGGGGCCTCCTGGTGAAGGCAAGCCCACCCGCACGGCGTGGTTAGCTGACCCAGTGAGCACAAGCAGCAAGGGGGGGATAAATGAATAAATAAATAAAATCTTAAAAAAATAAAAATAAAAAAATAAAAAATAAAAAAAAAATAAAAAGGACCCTTGTTGAGTTAGACCTCAGCTGAAGTAACATCTTCCAGAGATCTTATTTACAATGGTTCTGCACCCACCAGAATGCAGATCAATACCAAGAACATGTCCAAACTGGGGTACACATACCTCAATGCATTCTATTATAATTTAATATTTACTTAATTATATGTTCATAATCCATCTCTCACCAAAAAGGAGACCCACTATTCTTGATGTTTTGTTCATTAATTTATTTACAGCATTTCAAAGAGTGACTAATATATTGAAAGTAAACTATCAATATGTGTTGGACCTATTTGTGCTTCCTATCCTCTCTGTGTAAAGAATTAAAATCTATAATCCAATTTACAGGATTTAGAGTGTACAGAGAACTTTAAGGAAATATATTACATCATTTTTCCCAAGCCTTCTGTAACGCTTTTACATCTTTTTACATCTTCATTTCTCAAGCTATAGATCAAGGGATTCAATATCAGGATAACCAGAGTGTAAAATATGGAAGCCACTTTATCAGTGTCAAAGGAATGACTGGACTCTGGCTGTGCATACATAAATATTAAAGTCCCATAGAATACTATGACCACTGTCAAGTGGGATCTATAGGTGCAGAAGGCCTTGTGTCTGCCCTCAGCAGAGTGCATCCTGAGAATAGCTACAAGAATGAGCAGGTAAGACACAAGAACTATAGAAAGAGATGAAATCAAATCGAAAGCTGCTAAAATGACAATTATCAATCCAATTTCTTGCGTGTTAGAACAGAGTAGAGATAACGAGGGAGGACTGTCACAGAAGAAATGACTGATGACATTGTAGCCACAGAAGGATAAATTAAGAATCTTTTTTTTTTTTTTTCAGGGAACCATTTTTATTGTCAGTAAGAAATAGCATTGCTTTGGAGATGATCAGCTAAGAAAGAGACTGGTTTGTTGTATTAAAAAATATATATAAAGTATGAAAACATTAACCGAAAATAAAATAAAAGAATATTTAAAAGGCTTTTCTTTTCTGTTATGTGCTGGGACTTAGAAAATGAAATAAACATTCAGTTCCTTAGACCTAAGAAACCAGGTGAAATTAAGAATCTTTAAGGTAACCAGAAGGGAAACAAATGTGCTATAGACATAGAGGATTGCCACCAGCATGTGGCATAATCTTTGTGACATGATGGCTAAGAAAAGCAGTAGGTTACAGATGTTCTTGCCATGCCCAACATGAGTCTCTTTCCCACCTCTTTTCTTTAGATTCTGGGCACAGATATTTTTTGGAGGACCTTAGTGCCTTTTGGTCCCCAAGCCCTCTACAAGAAGGATAGACTCCTTTTAGAGCACAGAAATCAAGCTGGATAACTTGGGAGCTGGTTCTTTCAGTGACTGTTACAGTTGTGTATGTGAGGGACTGTCTACACAAAAGGCTGAGTAAGAGTAGAAGTAAAGGTGAATTCATATTGGGATGGGTTAAGGTTTAGTTGATCTGAAGGTCAGGTGTAAAGGGTTTTGCTTATCTGTGGTCACAGTCTAGGAAGGAGGAGTTTCAGGTTCAGGTGTGGGATAGAGATAGGTCCTTTGACACAAGTGTAATGGGTCTAGCTTTTTTCCACAGTCCTTACAGCAGTGTCTGTGGTCAGTAAAACTTGAAATGGACCCTCCCAGTTAGGAGTTAGTTTATCTTCCTTCTAGGTGTGGATGAAAACCCAGTCATCAGGCTGGAACTTGTGGACCAGGAATCTAAGAGGAGGAGTCTGGGTGATCAGGGTTTTTTACTGTAGTGAGGAAAGAGTTAAAGCAAGAGAGTGCACATATTTTCTTAAAAGTTTATCTTTGCTTTCTTATTGAAAAGGAGATCTTATTTTAAGACATTAAAATTGAAGACTGAATGCCTCATAATCCTGTGATAAATTTTTCATTCATGTCTCTTTAGTTAGCCTTCCTTTATTCTCAGTTTTTACTTCCAATACCCATATAATTATTTAATTAAACACAAATATTTTATAAACAATATAATTTATGATCTTTCAAAGATGCTTTGGAGATTTTGGCCTGTCAACCATGTGAAACTGATTGAAAAAATAACATGAAGAGGAAAAGAGAGAGAGAGAGATCCTATTCTGCTAAGACAATTGTGCAGAAGAATAAGCTTAGCAATGAATCAGAATTCCTAATATTGCCTTATGACTTGTAAAAGAATAAAAGTTGCGAATGTCACTGTTTTAGGTGATTTAGGATAATCCCTGCTGCATTTGAATGCATAGTAAAATGCCTAGATGGTGTCTATTAATTGTCCAGGACAACTGGAATTCACCAGGAGCAAGTATTCATTTATTTATGTGTTTGTTTATTCATTTATTCCCTCATTCAATATATTCCTACTTTTTAACTTTTGGTTAATGGAAGTCGGTGAGTGCTCAGGATCAGTGCAAGAACAAAGATTATGTAGTTCTCCTGATGCAATGTCCCATTTCCCTCCCTCCCCAACCTTACCCATCTCCCATTGGCTAGGAGTTGTTGGCTTACAACCTTAGGCACGAAAACTAACCCAATCCTAAGGTGAAAAGCATAAGGGTAAATTCTCAGTATCCAAATTGATCCCTTTTACTGAGAGTGGGTTTTGGGGGAAGTGACTTGAACAAGAATGTGGGAGGATTAGATAAGCAAGAACAGAAAAAAGTTCTGAAAAGAGGCCACCTAGGATGTGGGATGGTTAGATAAGTGGGAACAGGGAATTCAGTTTAAGAAAAGGCCACCTTTTGTTCTATTTCTCTCAATTCCCCCTCGTCTTTTAAGAGTATATTGGAGGGGATGAGCAGTTGAAATACAGGGGCTTCTTTGGGAGTTGGAGGTTGTCCTGAGTACTGTTGTGGCAATGGATGTAGGCCATTTTAAATCAGCACACACCACTCAGAACTGAGTGGGAGAGAGTGTGGTCTACAGTGTGAACTGTGGTCTATGGTTGGTGGCAAGGCTCCAGGATGTGTAAGTTCATTGAGGTTGGTGGGCCACAATTGTGGGAGATGTTTGTGTGGGATGTGGTGGGAGGTGTGGGAGGTGGGCAACATGGGAATCCCAGTGGGTTCCGTGTAATATTTTAGGTAATCTAAGCACCTCTTAAAATATATGTATATATATATATATAAATAACATTTTTGTAAGCAAATACACATATATGCACATATATTTATATATCATTATGCAAATGTTTGTATGTATTGTGAGAATTTTGATTTTTACCCATAATAAAAAAAAAAAAAAAAAAAAAGAGTATATTGGACTCTTCTCACACCACTCATTATATGTGGATTCGGTCATTTCTTCTAGATCTAGATAATTTTCCGTTGGGGTTGTTTGGATTTTGGTGGGTGCTTGTTTAAGCAACATCTTGCATGGGTCTAGATTGCCCGTTTTTCCCCATGGGGATTACATGCATTTTTTTAACAGTTCGTTGGATTAGGGAAATAAAGCAAGGGACTAGGCAGGGTAAGATAATGAGTATACTAAAGATTCTGACTAACATAGTTATAATTCGAGACCAAGGCCCAGAAAAGAGAGAGTCAAACTAACTGGCCAATGGGTTGGTATCTATCCTGGAAATTTTGTCTAATTTTTCAGATAAGGCTGTGAGACTTCACAGGGCTTGGGTACCGGACCCATCTGGGGCAGTATTGTTTGGAATATAAGTACAGCAGCTTTCTCCTATAATTACACAGACTCCCCCTTTTTCTGCTAGCATAGGTCTAACCTTTACACCTGACCTTCAGATCAACTAAACCTTAACCCATCCCAATATGAATGCACCTTTACTTCTACTCTTACTCAGCCTTTTGTGTAGACAGTCCCTCTCTTGCACAACTGTAACAGTCACTTAAAGAACCAGCTCCCAAGTTATCCAGCTTGATTTCTATGCTCTAAAAGGAGTCTATCCTTCTTGTAGAGGGCTTGGGGACCAAAAGGCACTAAGCTCCTCCAACAAATATCTGTGCCCAGAATCTAAAGAAAAGAGGTGGGAAAGAGACTCATGTTGGGCATGGCAAGATGTTTAAACCTAGGGAGATAACACTTAAGCTAAATAAAATCTAAACTGTTATAGTTTAGGCAATGAATGCCTCCCTCTTTCTTTAACAGAGGGCTAAAATTCCTTTATTAAAATTATAAACTGTAAATTTTAAAAGCATTGACTGCTAGGTTCTGGAAAACTTTTTAAAGATTTTTCTATAGCTTTCAAGGACTTTTTCTCCACTTGTTGATATTTGGTAACAAGATTCTTAAATACCCTTGTTTTAAGGCTGTTAAAAGGTTTAAATTGAGGAATTACAGAACAAACTATGATTTTTAATTCCCCAGTTTAGAAGATAGAGTTTCAATCTGTTATACCTTGACTTTTCCCCACAGCTTTTGTAAAGGGAAGGCCTTGGGGATAAGGCAGGTTAAAGAGCTTAGGAAAAACTTTTTCTTTCTCAAGTATCTGTATTTAGATTTCTATATTACTTTTCCATCCTGCTTAGCCCAATTTGGGCTTTAGGAATAATTATTCACATGTAGCTCGTCTAAGAACCTTCATGTGGCAATCTGATATCATCCCGATGTATGGAGTTATACACTGAACAAACAGGCAGACACGAATAGTTTGACACAGAAACACAGGACTTACTGTTATAATTTTCATTCTCTTACAAAACAAGTTTAACCATAAGATAACATTTAAAAGAACTTTTTAAAGACTTTTTAGTTACTCGAATTTGCACTGTTACTATGCAATTTTGCACAATAATTTTAATTTTTAAATTATTGGCTTATAACCAAAATGTCCCCAATACTTTAAGATAATTTTCCTTTGCTTTAGAGCTTTATTTTTCACTTTGACTTTAGCAGACCTTGGATGAGCAAGACTAATTCTTTAATCTTTGTAGAACTCAAGCTGTGAAATGGTTCCTATTATCTGAATTAATGTTTTCAATGAGTCCATACTTGGGGATAAGATGTTTTAAGAGCATTTTAATTACAGTTTGTGCAGTCGCTTGAGGAACTGGGGTAGATTTCCACTCATGAAGTGAGATGGTCAATAACTACTCTGAGGTACTTTAATTTTCTCATTGGTGGTACTTCAGTGAAGTCCACTTGAATGCTTTGAAAATGTTTGAGCTCTGAGGGTCACCCTCTTAGGGGGTTGTTCTTCAGACTTTATTTACTTTTGTACAGATGATTCATTCATTTACTCCTTGGAGGGCTACAGAGTACAGTCTGATACATGCATAATGAGTTATAACAGCATTGCATAAATTTTGGACATCTTAGTGGCTGTCCTGGTGAAGATGATTTAGTTTTCCCCTAGCAATGGCTTTATTTATTAATTTTTCCTATTCTCCAAAAACTATTTTCTATTTTCTGTTTGTGTTCCACTTCGCTTGATCCTTAGGGGGTATGTCTTTTTTTAAAATTCCAGGATCCAGCCTAGATTTGTGGGTCAATGTTACTTTCTTTTTCTTCTTTCATAACACATAGTCGGAGGGGTAAGGTAGGAACAATGTTTGTTCCTTCAACTGTTAAATTTAGGCCTAATTTTGTGATCATGTTTCTACCCAGTAAGTTGATCCCTGCCTCAGGGATGAAAAAAAAAATTTCTTAAGTAGGTTTTTTTTATTATATTCGATTTGTAATGGTTTTATAAAAGGAACAACAAACTTTTCTCCTTTTACCACTGAGACTATGACTTTCTTCTCACTTACTTTGGCCCATAAGGGAGGATCTGGCTGCATCTGTGTCAATTAGGAAAACAATGTTATCCTTTTTATTCCCCACTTTTAAATTTATCAAGGGTTCTGGGTGGGGACTATCTTGAACTCCTGACTCCCTCAATCCTCTGATTCTATCAGAGAGAAGATCTTTTGTTCCATTGTCTTCTCTGGGCAATCCCTTTTCATATGACCTTCCTTCCATTGCAGGTTAGTGGAAGGGGCAGGGCATTCCCTTTCAGGACCAGAACCGGGCTTGATTGCCATGTCCTGGAAAGGGAATTCCTTTGCCCCTTCCAGCATTAGGTTTCTGTAAAGCATTAGTCATTGTTTATACAGTTTGCAACATTAACTTAGTCTATCCATCCTGTTGCAGTTTTAAAGCCTGCATCATAACCTTGGTTTGTTCTTTCTTCTCCTCTTCATTCCTTCTTACATACACTTGCTGAGCTGCAGGTAATAAATCATCCAGTGGCTTGCCTGCCCATCCTTCTATCTTTTGTAATTTTCTGTTAATATCAGGCCATGAATTAGTTACAAAGTATAATTTAAGTAGGTTTTGGTCCACTGGATCATTTATTTCTAAGCCTGAATATTTTCTCACCAAATCTTTCAGCCTATTCAAGGAAGCTGTGGGAGTTTCCTCTCTTTCTGGTTTTGTTTCTGAAACTTTATTTAAATTTTGACTCTTAAGGACACCATTTTTAATTCCTTGGACAATTATACTTTTTAGACCTCTCATGTTATTCTTATTGGCAGCATTATTATGATCCCAGGTAGGGTCCTGGAGGGGGTTATTTCTGCTTCCCTCTGGGTCCCCCTTGGGCTACTGGGTGATTATCATCCCAGGCCTTCACATCTGCTCTTCTAACTTTTCCTTGTTCTTCTCTAGAGAAGAAAGGATCTAAAATGGACATTAATTTGGTCTAAGTATAAATATTTGGGCTGAGAAATTGATTAAATTGGTCAGCTAAGCCTGAAGGGTTTTCTAATAGATTTTTCATTTCCTTTTTGAAATTTATTTTAGCACTACTCAAGGGAGCATCCACAAAACCAGTTTCCTCTTGCCCTAGGGGAAGTTCCCTGAGAGGGCATTGTTTAAAAATCTAGGGTTTGACAAACCCAGTTTTCCATGGAGTTGAACTTTGGCCAGTGAACAGCTCCACTCTTAAGGGGAATTCCAGCCCAGATTAAATAACAACATTTTACCACATTTTTTTTTCTGTTGTTTGATTTTTGTTTCTTTACTTTTTCCTTTATATTTTGGAAGATTATCTTAATTTTCTTACTTTGTCCCTAATGGACTGTTCTCGGGTACCTCTGGTAAAGTTTCTTGCCAACTGCTTTTAGAACTTGTCTTTCCCATTTTCCCTGAGATTTCTGAGGAGTTACTGGCCCCTAGTCCTTACTTATAATCCTGTATCTTGCCTGAGACCTCATATTATAATCAATCTCGCTGACTCAACGTATCTTGCCTGCACTGGCTCCTGTCTTGCCTGAGATGTCTTGTATTTTACTCAGTCTCACTGACTCAACAGGGTCTTTCAGAACTAAGTCCCCACTTTTCAAGTCACCCAGGCCCCAGACATAAAGTCTCTTATCAGGGTCTGTGCACAGACTTACGTGATTTCTTTTATCTCAGTTTTTGAGGTCCGGACCTTTTTTCCTGTGCATCTGTTTCAATCTCTGCTTCCTTTGGGTCTGGTGACAGGGAGAGACGCCCGACTTTTCCTACGCCGAAGGCCACCGTAAAACTTCAGCTAGATGTCCTGCCAGTCAAAGAAGATGTTCGAGGGTCTCTCCTTGATCTCATGATAGCGGATGACCCCCCAATTGAGTGGGATTCTGACCACTTACATAAAATAAAAGTTCTGAAGACTGAGAGTTGGACTACAGGCAGCAGTAATTTATTACTTTATCATGAGAAAGGGCATTTTAAATATTATTTTTGCTTCCATATTGTGATTTTTTTTCTTCTTCCTCATTACAGTCTACAATGTATATCTAACAGATTTCACTCATCTATTTTTGTATGGGAGATACTTTTGTCTTCAAATCTCAGCTATCAACACCACTAAAATATACAGCTTTAATGAGCAGCTTTGACCTTGTCCTGTTAAAATTATGTGTACAAAATTCCCTGTGCTATACATACCACATATCTGCATCTGTGTGTGTGTGTTTGTGTGTGTATGTATAGAGATAGAGATAGATAGATGAGAGAGAGAGAGAGACATAGATATAGATAGATAGATATAGATAGATAGATAGATTAGATATAGATATAGATATAGATGATATAGATATAGATATAGACATAGATATAGATAGATACAGATTATAAATATAGATACAAGTAGAAATACACATAAACAGCCACCTACACACACACATGCATATAAATATGCATATATATGTATATTTGCATAAGTATGTATTTATGTATATGTATAAATATTTATACACACAAACACACATCACTAGTGACATATCTTGGTAAAATGATATACAATATGGCATTTAATTTTGTTAACTATTTCAGATTGATGGTACCAATAGAGTCTTCGAACAGTAAATATATGAGGTTTTCTCGTTCTTCAGACCCAAGAAAAGAATATGAATTAAGTCCTTCCTGTTAAATGGGAATTTATGATGAATTATTTAGCTTTCATCTACATTACAATATTGTTTCTCTTTACTTTCCATGTTGCCCATTGATTACCATTTTATATATGTATTAACTGTAGGTCTGTTTCTTTTGTCATTTTTTTCTTCTTGTTTTTGATTGAATGTCTTCATATATTTAGTAGTTGAAAAAAACCACCTCTGTGAGGTATGATTGAAAATAATAAATTTCACATATCTAAATCTTAAGACTTAATCAATTTTGTCATATTTACACACCTGTAAAACCGTCAAAATGATCACAATAATGAAAATATATATTACCTCCAAAGTTTCTTAGTGTGCCTCCAACTACCTCCTTTTTACCACTTCCTGCTACACATAGCCAGGAAACTAAGATAATATGGATATACTATAGTTTGTTTAATTCTTTGCTCCTTGAAGGACTTATGAAGTATTTACAGTTTTTAGTTATTATAAATAAATCTTCTATGAACATTCATTTAAACTTTAGTGTAAGAACATCAGTTATTTATCTGTGATAAATGTCCAAGAGTGCAATTGATGTGTTGGTTTAATTTTGACAAAGACAAAATTATCATTTTGGGCTTTTATGGATTGTCCTTTTGACCTTATGTCTATGTACTCTTTCTTTATTACTAGATCCTGAAATTTTCATTTTCTTCTGTTTTTGTCTAAAAGTCTTATATCTTAACATTTTCATTGAATTTATGACCCTTTTGAGTTATCTTATATACAAGGTTCAGTAAAGGTGTTTTGTTTTGTTCATTTTATCCTGTGTGCATGCCTCTTGCTAATTTTGCTTTTTAGTTCTAATATTTTTTTGTTGATTCCATAATATATTCTACTTACACAATCATGACATTTTTAATAAAAATAACTTCTTTTTTATCTGGATACTTTCTATTCTATTTTTCTTATCTTAGTGTGGATTTACTACAAACTCAAGTACAATGTCAAATAGAATTGGTAAGAGCAGACCTACTTGTTTTGTTCTAATCTTAGTGGAAATATTTTCAATCAGTCACTATTATGTATTATGTTAGATGTAGGTTTTTCATGAATGCCTCTTAGCAGTTTGAGGTAGATTTATTTTAATACTTGTATGGACATAGTTTTTTTTTTTTTTTTTTTTCTAATCACTAATAGATATTAGAACTTTTAAAATGTTTTTCTGCATATATTAAGATGTCATATGGTTTTTCTATTTTAGTTTGTTAGTGCAGTGAATGATATTAATTGTATTTGCATGTTAAACCTACTGCACATTTCTGTTGTATTATTGTTTTTACATATTGCTAAATTCAATTTGTTAAAATTATGTTTAGAATTTTCACAAAAGTTCATGGCTGATATTTCTCTGTTGTTGGGTTATAATGACTTTGTCTGCTTTTAATGCCATGGTAAAGCTCTCCTCATAAAGAAAGTTAGGAAATATCCCTTCTTCATTTTTCTGGAAAAGTTTGTTTAGAATTTTTTTTTTTTTTTTTTTGCCCTAAATGTGTAGTAGAATTCCTCAATCAAGTCACCTGGATCTGAATTTTGAATGTTTAGGGGATTATTTTAAATAAAAATTTAAATGTATTATCCTCTTTGTCCATCAATTATTTCTCGTGTGTTTCTTAATATCCATATAAATGGAAATATATCACACTCCTCTTTTTATGGTGGTTATTGAAAACAAAGATTGTCTTTTTTTTTCTTAGACACCATCATTTTGTCTAAAATTATATTTTATTTTTTCTTATTGAAAGTGTTTATTCAATTTTCAAACTCATTTCAAAATAATATATTAGATTATATTAATCTTTAAGACAGCCTATCAAAAATAACATTTATATACCAATTAATGATTTTCTAATTTTTATTTTCTATGAAAAAAATCAGCATTTTCTAATATAACTTATATTTCTGCTTATTAAGGAAATCGTGACTTTTAAAATTAGCTAAATGAATCTTTAAAATTTTTACATTTCAATATATTTAATTTTTATTTTTATATAATTCACATACAATACAATTTAACCATTTAAAGTGTTCAATTCAATGGTTTTTAGGTGATTCACAGATATTTGCAACCATCACTGCCATCAATTTTGGAACATTTTCATCATCTCAAAAGAAAGCTATGCTCTTTAGCTATCTCCTCTCTGACTTCCCCTCAACCCCAGCCAACTCTAGGCAACCACTAATCTACTTTCTCTCTCCTTAGATTTCCTTTTCTGTACTTCCACATGAAAGGAATCATATAGTATATGGGTTTTGTAAATGGCTTCTTAGCATAATTTTAAAGGTCCATCCAGATGTTGTTTACCCATTTGTTTGTCAATGGTTATGTGGGTTGTTTCCATCTTTTGACTATTATGAATAATGTTGCTCTAAACATTTGTGAACAAGGTTTTGCATGGACATATATTTCTAATTCTCGCAGGTATGTACTTAGGAGTGGAATTGCTAGATTATATAATGCTATGTTTGATCATTTCAGTAACTACCAGATTGTTTTGCTAAGTAGCTGCACTATTTTACATTCCTACCATCAGGGTATGAGGATTCCAATTTCTCCACATCCTTGTAAATACTTGTTATTATCTGACTTTATTTATCATTTTTTGTTGTTAGAGAAGTTATAGGTTGTATTAATCAGTCAAAGAGGTTTTGATGCAAAGTACCAAAAATATGTTGGCTTTTATAAAGGGTATTTATTTGGAGTAGAAGTTCACACTTACAACGTCCTAAAAACTCCAACTCAAGGTACCATAAGAGGTACTTCCTAACCCAAAGTCTGTTGCCACATGTTGAAGCAAGATGGTGGGGCGATGTCTACAAGGGTTTAGCTTTCCTTTCTCTCTCAAGGCTCCATGGTCCCAGCTCCTTTTGATCTTAGCTATAGGCTGTAGGGCTCATTTTTTTCTGGACTCTGCTGCTCTAGTTTCTTCACAAGGTCAGCTGTAAACTATCAGGCAAATGGCTCATCTGTCTTCCCAGGGCTGAAGGATCCTCTTCATGTCTATGGAACTCCTTCTATTCCTCTGTGTATCTCCTTACCTGTCTTCTTGAGTATCCATTTATATAGCCCATAAATGGGGTGGGAACACAAACTTAGTCACCCTAATAATGTAGTCAAATCAAAGGCCTAATCTTAACATAATTTAATCAAAGGCATCTCAGCTGAATCTAATACAATCAAAAGGTATCACACACAGATGAACAGACATAATCAAATATCTATTTTTTGAAATTCATAAACAATATCAAACTGCTACATAGGTTTACAGAAACATCATGCATAAAATATATAGAATACAGAGTATCCATGTACCACCTTATTAACAACATGCATTAGTGTGAAACATTTGTTATAATTCATGAAGGAACATTTTTGTAATTCTACTGTTTGGTATAGTCCATAGTTTAAAAGAGACCACTGTGTTGCACAGTCCTATATTTTTTCCTTTAATTTTTATTATAGTAACATATATACAAACTATAATTTCTCCTTTTAGCCATATTCACATATTTAGTGCTGCTAATTACATTCACAATCTTGTTCTACCATCACCACCACGCATTACCAAAACTTTACATCAACTCAAATAGAAATTCTATACAATTGAAGCATTAACTACCTGTTCCTATCCCCAATCCATTTCCTGGTTACCTATATCCCATATTCTGACTCTATGAATTTGCTTCTTCTCTTTATTTTATATAAATGAGATCATACAATATCGGTACTTTTGTGTCTGGCATAGTTCACTCAAGATGATGTCTTCAAGATTCATCCATGTTGTTGCATGAATAAGAACTTCATTCTTTTTTAATGCTGAATAATATTCCATTGTATGCATATACCACATTTTGTTTATCCATTCATTGGTTATTTGAAACAGAGTTTGCTTCCATCTTTGGCAATTGTTTATAATACTGCTATGAACCTGAGTCCCTTCTTTCAATTCTTTGGGGGTATATAACAAGTAGTGGTATTTCTGAGTCATATTTTAATTCTATATTTAGCTTTCTGAGGAACTGCCAATCTGTTCACAACAGCTGCACAATTTCACATTCCCACCAGAATTTAATGAGTGTTCTTATTTCACCACCTCTCTCCAACATTTGTAATTTTCTGTTTTGTTAATAGCAACTATTCTAGTGGGTGTGAAATGGTATATCATTGTGGTTTTCATTGGTATTTCCCTAAGAGCTAATGATGTTGAACATATTTTCATCTGCTTTTTAGCCATTTGTATATCCTTTTTGGAGAAATGATTATTTAAATCTTTTACCCACTTTTTTGTTTGTTTGTTTGTTTGTTTGTTTTTTGAGGAGGATGGTAGAGATTTATTTTCCGATATTCTTTTTTTTTTTTTAAGGATTTATTTATTCATTTTCTTTTATCCATTTTTACTGGCCCCCCGCCCGGGTTTGTTTTTTCTATGTCTATTTGCTGAGCAACTCTCTGTATCTGTTTCCTGCCCTCTCTTCTCATCCTTCTCCTGTCTTCACTGGGATTCGATACTTAGAATCTCCAATGTGGGAGAAAGTTGTCCTGCTGCCTCCTTAGTTCCTGGTTTTTTGGCGTGTCTCATCTTGGCTTGTGTCACTCTCCTGTTAATGTCATCATATTGCTACATGACTCGTGGGGCCTGGCGGCACACCTGCACACGGGGCCTGACAGGGCACCCGCGAATGGGGTCTGGCAGCCCACACGCCTTCTATATTTTTATTTTTTAAATTTTTTACCAGCAGGTCCTGGAGATCGAACCCAAGTCCGTCCATATGGGAGACAGACGCCCAACCATTTGAGCTACATCCGTCTCCCTGCTATCTCTCTTAAGGTTGACCAAAGATACCTAAAGTTACAGTCATTTCCTATACAGGATGGTCATATAATAAATCAGGCTTGGTTTATCACCAGCATTCTAAAATCCAGACCTAAGAAGAAAAACTAGGTCTGGGGACACATGCATGGTTTCTAATATAGCGAATGTTTAGTCTGCCCTGATTATCACATTTTACCCACTTTTAATTGGGCTATTTGTCTTTTCATTATTGACTTGTAGGATTTCTTTATATATTCTGAATACTAAGCCCTTATTGGATATGTGGTTTCCAAATATTTTCTCCCATTGTGTAGGTTATCTTTTCACTTTCAAGCTTAAGTCCTTTGATGTACAAAAGTTTTTAATTTTGCTGATGTCCCATTTATCTGTTTTTTCCTTTGCTGCTCAGATCCTGAAGATGTTATCCTATGTTTTCTTTGAGGAATTTTATAATTGTTGTTCTTATGTTTAAGATGTTGGTCCATTTTTAGTTAATTTTTGTATATGGTATGGGTTGGAGGTCTTCCTTCATTCTTTTGTGTATGGATATCCTGTTCTTCTAGCACCATTTGTTGAAGAGATTTTCTTTCCCAATTGAATGGACTTGGCAGCCTTGGCAAAAGTCAATTGGCCAGAGATCTGAGTGTCTATCTCTGAAATTTTGATTCTGTTTCATTGGTCTATAAATCTATTTTTGTGCCAGTCCCATATTTTGAACACAGTGACTTTGTGATAAGTTTTAATGTCAGGAAATGAGAATTCCCCACCTCCATTCTTCTTTTTCAAGGTGATGTGTCTATTAAAAACTGCTTATCCCAAATAAATCTGATGATTGGCTTTTCCATTTCTGCAAAGTAAGCTGTTGGGATTTTGATTGGGATTACATTAGATCTGTAAATCATACTGGGTAAAATTGACATTTTAACAATATTTAGTCTTCCAATCCATGAGCATGAAATGTCCCTCCATTTTACTTGATCATCTTTCATTTACTTTAGCAAAGTTTTACACATCCTTCATGTATTTGTTTCTGGATACTGATTCTTTTAGGTATTATTGGAAATGGATTTTTTTCTTGATTTTCTCTTCAGATTGCCCATTACTAGTGTATAGAAACACTAAGGATTTTGCATGTTGATCTTGTACCCTGCCACTTTGCTGATTTCCATTGGTTAGCTCTAGCAGCATTGTATATTTTTGGGGACTTTATATATGAACATTTCATGTGCAAATAGTGAAAGTTTTGTATCTTCCTATAGAATTCAGATGCTTTTCTTTCTTTTACTTCCTTAATTGTTCTGATTAGAACTTCAGTACAGTATTGAATAACAGTGGTGACATTGGACATCCTTCTCTTGTTCCACATCATAGAAGAAAAATCACTGGTCTTTCACCATTGAGTAGGATATATGCCCCTTACCGTGTTGAGGAAGTTTCCATCTAATTCTATTTTTCTACATGTTTTTATCAGGAAAGGATGATGGATTTTGTCAAATCCCTTTTGTGCCTCAATTGAGATGACCATGTAACTCCCCCCCCCCATTTTGTTAATATTGAGCATTACGTTAATTGATTTTCTTATGTTGAACAATTCTTGCATACCTGGGATAAATCCCAATTTATACTAGTGTATAATTATTTCACTGTGATGTTGGATTTGACAAATATATAAAGCACATCATAAATGTGCATGTCATCCTTGCACAAGGGACATGATGTTCTTCTCTGTATCATTCCAATTTTACTACATGTACTGCTTTAATGACCATCATCTCAACAATTTTATTCTCTTTTTGATTTATCATTTGAAGGTTGATCAAAACATGCAAGAATGTTTTTGTAAATTAGGATAATTTGTGATATATATTCCCAATTTGTTTTGTCAAATCCAGACATTAGAACATTTTATCTTCTTCTATTATAAGTCATAAATATTCATTGATGATAATTTTGACAAAACTTACAAGCAAGAGATATTTAAAAAATTAAAAAGTTCTTTACTCTCAGCAGCCTCCATTAACTAATATTAATATTTACTGAATATATGTCCAGAATACGTACTCTGGGAAACAAAAGAAGTTTTGCATATTTACATGTATATAGTTCACATTTAGATGTATGATTTAGGTTTATGTAATTTATAAAAATATTTAAAAGTCACTGAATGAAAATTTTAGTAATATTTATCCTCAAATGACAGTATAAATATACTGTTTACTTTATCCCAATTAGTTATTTTAATGCAAATTTCATTGGCTACAAAAAGGATTTTATGATGGAGGAATAAACACTCCAATCACTATATGATGTAAATAAAATCCTGTGAAAACCAAAATAATAATAATAATAATAATAATAATAAACTATGAAGTAAAATTTAGGTAGAAATATGGAACAACTATATCGGGAAGACATCACAATCATCTAAATTGCTATATACCATATACAACTAACTAACCCTAACTAGATATGCTGTGGAGTCCAAACCATGGGATTATCTCCCTTGCTGACACCTGGGAGGATTTTCAGATTTCCCAGTGCAATCAAACAATGAATCCTAATCAAAATATATTGCACACAAATATGAACAGTTTTGAGAAAAGTCAGCCTTATGAAAGAGGAAGAAATTCAATTCATAATGAAACAGACATTTACACTTGGAAGCTTCTATCATTGACTTCAAAAATTTACGTTAATTAGTGTATCAAATGGTATACACAACATTCATTGATTTAGACAAAATCAGATGCTGAGAGGAATCTGTAGATTGCTGATTACAAAATATGTTGAGCTAATGGATTCCCCAGGGCTCATATTTGAAAGTAAAGGTACTGATGAGACGAGAGTAGACCCCAGAGTTTGAAATAGGGACATTTTGTGAAAATTCATGTGACAGAGTACTTCAAATCATCATGCCTCACTGAATCTCCTTGCAACCAGAATATATTCCAACTCCAAGACATCCCAGGGAAGAGTACAAAGGTTGAAAAATGAACAAAGGGTTTACACAAACACATACATATCCATACACACACAAGGGTGCTGCAATGATACTACCCCAAATAGTGAGTCTCCTGAGGGCTCTGGAAACACCCAGGTCTTTTGGTCATGGCAGATAGCTCTGGAGTTTGGTGCATGGCCAGTGGACCCTACTTTGGAGTTTGCACTCCTGAAAGTGACAGAGTTTGACTCAGTTATGGCTTCCCTACACATGGCGCATCTCCTTCATCTATTTAAACCTATACTTGGTGCTGGAGTTTGTAGGTGCACATCCAAGAAACTGGAGTATTTGGGATGTCCATGTGCCAGCTGGCACCAGAACCTCAGCAGAGTTGGTACACCTACTCTCTGGTTGATTAGACTCACCCAGGACAACTAAAAAGGGGGCAAGGATTGACAACCACCATGAGAGAGTCGACAACTGCAAGCAAGAGAGTCCCATCCATCTGCTGTACAAGATCAAAGCCACCTCTCAATTACAGGTGGAGTGGACATCACCATCCCAGAATCCTAAGGATTGAGGAATGAACTATAGACTAGAGTGGACTTACTGGTATTCTACTATAGACTATTGTGATTAGATATTGGAAAGAATTACAACATTGATGTGGAGGCGGTGACCACAGGAGGCTCTGGGGACAGGGAGAGGGAAAAACAGTTGCAATACAGGGGCTTTTTTGGGACTTGGGAATCATCCTGAATAACATTGCAATGACAGATATAGGCCATTTTATATCATCACATAACATGCAGAACTGTGTGGGAGGGAGTGTAGAATACAATGTGAACTATGGTCCATGCTCAGTGGCAAAGCCCCAGGATGCATTTATCAGTTGCAATAAATGTGCCACACTAATGAAGGATGTTTATGTGGAAGGGTGTGAGAGATGTGGGGAGTACGGCATATATTTTGTGTGTAACATTTATGTAATCTTAATATCTTTTAAAAAATAAAATAATTATTAAAAAAATATAAAGTGAGTTAATAGGTAAGTAAAATATAGAGTCCTTGTAACTCCCTCTGTATGTCTAATATTGTTCTACACTTCTACTCAGCATACCTGCTCTCTTTGATGCTTTTTTGTACCCCTCAAGGGGGACAAATTTTATTTTTACTACTCAGTTCATTTGTTCAATTTATTTAGAGCATTTAGAAGAGTGGCTGGTACATAGAAGGCAATCTGTAAACCTGTGTTGAACTAATGTGCGACTGCTATCACATTTGCAGGCATACAGAACAAGGCTTAAGCTCCATAATGTAATTGATAGGTACCATATTCTACAGGGAACTTTAAGAAAAAAATTGCATACTTTTTTCCAAGTCTTATTTAGGGCATATTTTACATCTTTGTTTCTCAAGTTATAGATCAAGGGATTCAATATGGGGATATCCAGCATGTAAAATATGGAAGCCACTTTATTAGTGTCATTGGAATGTCTAGCCTGGGACTGCACATACATAAATATTAGAGCCCCACAGAACACTACTACCGCTGTTAGATGGAATCCACAGTGGAGAAGGCCTTGTGCCTGCCCTCAGGGGAGTTCATTCTGAGAATGGCTCCAATAATGAGCAGGTAAGACACAAGAACTATAAGGAGGGATGATATCAAATTAAAAACTGAGAATATCTGAATTATCAAATCAATTTCTTGCATGTTTGAGCAGAGAAGGGATAGCAAGGAGAGACTCTCACAGTAGAAATGATGGATGACATTGTAGCTACAGAAGAATAAATTAAAAATCTTGATGGTTATGAGAAGGGAAATAAAGGTTCTGTAGAGATAAAGGATTGCCACCAGGACCCAACATACCCTTTGTGACATGATGGTAGGGTAGAATAGTGGATTACAGATGGCTATGTAGCAGTCATGCTGACAGAATGAAAGTTCACTAATGATGAACATGATGAAAAACACTAGCCGTGTGGCACAAAAATGATAGGAGACTGTATTTTGATATACAACAAAATTTATGAGGATTTTGAGTCCCACGGTATTTGAATAACCAAGATCTGTGAGAGCCAGGTGTCTGAGGAAAAAGTACATGGGTGTTTGTAGCCTGGAATCCATCTTTGTGAGGGCAATCATGCCCAAGTTGCTCACCACCGAGATCATGTAGAAGATCACGATTCCTTTGGCATGGTTAGATTATGTTTGTCCATCAGCATCTATCAGGTGACTTATTCTGGATAGAGACATCAACATAATATCTTTCATGTAGTATCACATAGGAGATATTTTTGTATACAAAGCAGTATAAATAAGTAAATTCAAAATTTCCAACTTTGAGATATTTAAACATGAACTCAGTCCTCACAAATAAAATATACATATAGAGAGATAGAAACAGAGAAGAGACAGAGATGGGTAGAGAAGATAGAGATTTAGAAAAATTTATGTATGATTATAATAAATTCTTTTTTTATTTATGTAATGACAATTACATGATGATATTTATGGAATTACAATTACATAATATGGCATGATGAACTTGTCAACTACATAATAAAAATTTAATAAACAAATTCCAAAAAAAATTTTGGAAACATTTAGAACCCATTGATACTACATAGTCTTGTGAAAGATGGTAAAGTTTGAAACAATTAATATACACAAGAGGTATATGACAGGTGTATGGATAAGATAAGGAAACTCTCACATATCACAGTTGGGAACATTTATCTTTAAACAGGGAAACATCCACAAGATATAATGTAGAGAGATAGAGAGATAAAGTCTCTGTATACCACCATTTGTTCCAAATAAAAAGGGGAGCTTTTTGGGAATATGATGGATGTATTCTAAATCTCCTTAATCACTTCTGAAAAATGAATATTTCTTGCAGGGTTGTTGGGGAAGGTGAATGAGAATTATTAAAACATGTTTCAAAGTGTGTGTGGTATCTGCAAGGAGCTCTCAAATATTAAATACTTTGTGGATTTCTTTTTCATTTTATTTTTTTAAGTAGTGACAGCAAGTCACCTGAAAAACAATTCTTTTATTATGTTTATGTCAGTGGTATGATGTTGAAAAGGTTGAGAAGGTTGTTTACCATGTAACTCACCACAGCTTTCCTCCACTCCCACACACCATGACCAAAAATTGGACAATCAGATAATTTTACTTAAATATTTTAATATAACCTCACTTAAATATAAATTTACTTAAACTATTTCCTCCTCCTTTAGAGCCATTTTCATTACAACTGGTAATAAGAAATTTGTTTGTTAAATATCAAATATACTTTCTTGTTAAAGAATCTTAGATAAAATAAGGAAATTTGAGCAAGGGAGAAAGTGAAGACATTGTTGTTGGTTTTCCATAATGAATTTTCATAAAAAATTCCCTTTGATAAAAGAAAGTATCTACTTTATGGGAAAAATAAGTAAAATTTGATATATTACCCAACAGCATAAAGGCAAAATAAAAAACACTAAGGATTAGGAGTTCATGGATTACTTGTTATTTTAAATCTTTCTGCACATTAAGGCCACATGGACATTTGTCACACGGAATTTCCCTGCACTATAATGCAGATAAACATAAATGTCATCAAATAAAAATGTAAATATAACCCCAATAGTAACAGATTTAAAAACAAATCAGTGTAAGATGAGGATGACAGGTGAAGATAAAAGAATTAGTGGTTTAAGAAATTATGACCATCAATACTTTCTTTAAAAAAAAATCATAGGAATGAACCTGGTTATAATGAAAGTAACAATGCCAGCAGGCTCTGAGGAGGCTCCAAGCAACTAAATAGAAAAATACAGTTTATGACAGTAACGTGTAAAAGTAATTCATGATGACCACACAGATATTACCTAAAACATTGCTTTAAGGTTGTGGCTTTCTGATATCCTATCCATGCACATTTTCTTTATGCCAGAATTATCAAATCGAGCTCAGTAGATATTATACTTAGAAAAAAATATTGTCAGTGATTACCATAAGAAGCAATATAAATCTTGTTTAGCTGCAATAATGAAACATTTAAGAAAAAAATTACATTGGATAGTACAGATTTTCCTGTAAGTTAAGAGAATTCAATACATTTCCTCTCACGAGCTTTGGGATTTTATGGAAAACAACAATTCCTTTCATCTAGTTTATTATCCTTGTTGACTATTTGATTTTGAATTTTGATGCACCTTTTTACATTTATCTCAATGTACATTAAATATTACTTTTGTTATTAGAATATTGATGAGATTAGAGCTACTAAATGATAAAATAATTTGGAGGAACTCCAAATAAAGGACTGAATAGCTTTGCCTTAAGAAATCTGTGAAAGTTTTTATTCCTGTCCCTTTAGTTATGCTTTATTTGCTCTCAGTTTTGACTTCCATTATCATATACTTATTTATATAAAGCATAAATATTATATAAGCAATATAATGATGATGTTTTCAAGATGCTTATGGGAATGAAACTTCACATCCAGTACAAAAATGAAGACTTACAGCCAATGTGAAATTTGAAAAATTAATATGAAGAAAAAAGAAAAAAAGTCCTATTCTGCTCAGGCACTATTGCATAGTAGAATGCACACAGAGTTGAATCAAATGTTCATAGTTTACTATGTCTTTGTCAGTGAAGAAAAGTGGGACCTTGCAAATGTCACTGAGACATTGTAGATAATGGTAAAATATGACATCAGATAAAATTATCTTTTTACCTGTAATGAATCCTTTGTATTGACTCCCCCATGTGCTTCTTAACATGGCACAGTGAGAACAATGTATAGATTTTTTTTCACCCTTTAGACTCTCCCTCAGGAGACATTAAGCAATATGTTGATTTTTCTTGAAGCATTTGAAAGTTTCGCAAAATGCCTGGGGCTGTCTACTAATTGTTCAGACAATTTGTGCTCACCAGTGAGCAAATATTAATTTATTTGGACATGTATATACTTTTGTTTAATCATGTTTATTAATTTATTTCAGGAGTTCCTATGTTTTACTTTTGGTTAACTTTCCCTTTTAACATGCAATGTTAAGAGGAAAATATTGTATCTAAAACACAGGCTAGTCAATATGCCCTTATTTCTATAATAGGCGCCTCAAAAGAATGACACTATGAAGAAGGGTTTAAGCACTGCTTTATTGAATTACTTCAAATACAAATACAATAAGATTGCATTTTTAAAAAATATATTATTTATTTAGACTTTAGGACAGAAATTTGCCATTCCTACTTCTCATTTCATAGTGATTGGCCACCCTCTGTCTGTTTAGGACTTTTTTTGTCTTTTGTTACATTTACTTTCTTATATTTCAACATTTCATGTTTTCCATTCTGTCCAAACCTTATCAAAATTCTCCTTTCCTATCTCAACACATATTCTACAGTGCTTGTTATATGGCCTATATTCTGTAAGATTTTATGTGTATATGTTTTACCTTGCCTACATGCTACTGTGCTATAAATCTTATTGCTTCATTTTAAATAACTTAAACTACTTGAAAAGTATCCACATTGTGACACATTTTGTTTTGTTTCTGCCTTATGTTCCATAATACACATCAAACAAATTTCACGTATCTATTATTTAATGGTAGATTTTTTCCTCCAATTTTCAACTATAACCAACACAACTACAATGTATCATTTTAATGAATAGCCTTGTGCTATTCCCCTTAAAATATTGTGACTCAGTGCTCACTTCAGCAGCACATATACCAAAAGTGGAACGATATAGGGAAGATTAGCATGACCCCTGCACAAGGATGACACACAAATTTGTAAAGCGTTCCATATTTTTTGTATATTACTGTGATTTAAACCTTTGCCTCCTTAACTGCTTTGTCAGTGTTCCCATACTCTACCAGCTTCTGTTGCTTATACCTAAATCATCATTGGGTGTATTATAATGCTTTGTCACTATAACTGCTTCTGTCCTAATTTCTTCAACCAATACGGCCTTGGAAGGTACCACTAGAAACAAAGCTATCTGATAAAAAGAAAATATTCTCCAGTTGCATAATTGCTGTTATTGGAAGAAAAAAGTAAGTTACTGTAAATATATGGCACATGTTCAGCCACAATATTTGTTTATTGACTTAGATTATATAGTAGCAGGAATAAGAGCAAAGTTTAAGCTACTGACAAAATAGATGGCAGGCCTTGAAGTCACTCCTTCCAATCATCTAATAATTGGAGTTTTAGGACAAATGTCTGTGATAAAATAGGAACAGGGAAAAATGCAAGCAATCAGCAAAGAATTTTTATAAAGAATAATTTCTGGAAAAAGGAATTTGAAAGAAATAAATATGTTTCTTGATAGTATATTTATATATCAGCCATTCAGGAAAAAGTGTAGTGACATTACATGTTTCAGTGAGATTTACAATATTTTCTTCTGGAATCCCATCTTTCCTAATAAAATCATTGAATTTCTCAATGAATTCATCAGCAATATGCTTTTCTATGCTTGAAAATCATCATGCAAAAATAGGGATGTTGTCCATTAAGTTCCAGAAGAAATTCTCAGTAGATAAGAGACATGAATGAATTTCAGAATAAAGTTTTCATGTGGAATAATTCAATATTGTCTAAATATTTAGCAAATATCATGTCACAAATCTCAACTGCCTCACTTAGGTATTTAATGAAAATTAAACACAATACAACCTTGTGGAACTTTTACTTACCCACATCATCTGCAGGCCTCCAAAGATACATCAATAACTCCATGAACTTCATTCCATCTTCTGGAATTTATAGTTTTTCACCCTTTTTACTTTCTGGAATCTGAACCTGATGTATTCATGCCTTGTTCTTGACCCAAATATACTGGAATATATTTCTATACTCTGTCAGGAACTTCAACTGCTGACTACAGAGGTATTAGTTGTTACATTAGCTTGTTTCAATTCATTGACTTGATATGGTTAAAACTTATGTTCACTGAGTGACTTATATTTTTTATTGAAATGGATATTTTCACTTATGAGTGTTTGTGTGCTTCAGGCAATGAGCTCTTGCCCAATAACAGAACCATAGTTATCAGAGACTACTTATTGTTATTAGTAAATCATATTCCCTCTTTTAAATTCATGTTCTTGCAGATTTGAACCTCCTATCAAAGAATACAACACACCTATCAATGGTTTTAGAGTTGCTTGGGGTTCAAAAATGTCAATGTATATGAGATCAATGGTCTTGAAGGTTAATAATTATGAATCTTTCTTTGAAACCCAGGAATCTATTTTAAAACTGTCATAAAAGGAAGAAACTAGGTTGATGCGACACTAGCCATGGTGCTTTAGTCAGTGTTCTCTAGGAAAACAGAACAGATAGGAGATATCTGTAAATGGTATGAAATTTTATAAAATTATCTTTCATGACTGTGGGGATTCACAAGTCCAAATTCTGTAGGGCAGGCTGCAAGACAGAGACTCCATGAAGGTCCTTGATGCCCCCAGGAGATGCTGTCTGTCTGAAGTAGAGATAGAAATTCTCTCTGTGAATGCTGAAATCACTTCTTTAAGGCCTTCAAATGTTTGGGTGAGACCTAACTCATTGCTGAAGGCAATCACTTCGGTTGATTGTAGATGTAATCAGCTACAGATAGAATCAACTCGCTGATGATTAAAGTCTATGAAATGTCCTTGTATAACAATTAGCCCAGTATTTTCTTGATCAAACAACTGGACACCATTACCTGGCTAAGTTTGACAAATTAGCCCAAACATCACACATGGTTTGAAATCAGCCATAATTAAACTGTTTAATCCTTTGAGATTGGGATGTGATCCATACCAAAGATTGCAGTCATTATAGTTACCAAGCCATTCTCACCTAGATTGAGAAGATGTTCTATCATAACTCCTTCTGTTGCATAAATGACTTGGAAAAGAGTTTTACTTTCATCTATAAGGGGGAAATAAATTGAATTTCACTTTTAATTGATTTTTTCTATATAAGCATTTTCCTTGCTCGTTAAGGATATAGTTGACAATGATTACCGTATCAATAGCATCTGTCTCATTTTTCATTTGCAGCAAATGTTGTAATCAATTGTGAGAGCAAGGAAGTGGGACTTGCTTATGGCTACTTTCAAATACAGATCCCCATTTCAGATATTTTAGTCTTACTACAATATCTCTAAAACATGCGTTCTAATGATGCCAAAAATTTTCAAAAAACAGGAGCCCATTGTTATATTATAAATACAATTGTAAATTAGTTTTCCTTCTCCTTTTATCAGCAAGGACTTTAGAACCAAAGTCAGTTTACCATTCGTGGCATGGATGAAAGAATGTGTATGTATATTGTATGTCTACCCTTGACAAGACTGTAACTTTGCACAATTGGCAGTAATTATTGCCACAGGAGTTTTATGTCACAAGCTGAGCCCTGTCTCTAATAAAGTAATAGATATAAATTTAATTTTTATGTGAAGAGAGGCAAGGGGTGGCATTGTGACAATTTCTTTAACAGATTTATTGAGATTTTAAAGGTTGTTTTTAAAGTTGTCTTTATTATAGAAAATAGAACTTGATATTTATACTCAAGATGGATGTTACACTTTAGTTCTTAATGTCATTTTAATTATCTCACAACTCTTTCTGATTACTTTAAGAAATAAAAATTCTCAGCACACACAAAAAATATTGCAAACCAAATTCCCCATAAATATTTATCACATTTCTGCCTGTGCCTGTGAATGTTGAGAAAGACATACCTCTTTTTAACTTTCTAGAAAAGTTTGCAGAGAATTGGTTATTGGATATTCCTTATGTGTTTAATAGTTCCCAATCAAACCACCTGGACATGATTCTTTTTCAGGGGAGGGAGTGTTCTAAATAAAAATTTATTTTTGGTAGTCCCTTTACCTTGAATTTTTATTAACATGTTTCTAAGTCCCAAAATCCATGGAAATATATAATACTCATCTTTATAGGGTCTTAACCTAAAATATAGATTGAATTTATTTTGCAGAAACACAATTAGTGTGCCTAAAATTTTATTTTATTTTTCTTATTCTAGATTTTATTTATCCTTCTGGTTCATTACTCTGTAATATATTAAATTATATTGATCTTCAAAATATTCTGTAAAATCAGTTGTGTGCCAATTTCTGACTTTTTATTTTTTATATTATACAAAAAATTAAATTTTGTGTTATAACTTATATGTCTACCTAATAATGATGAAGTCTAACTTTAAAAATTAAATATATATATAATTTTAAAAGATACTTCTCAGTACACTGTTCTCTTCTTGGTTCATCATTTGAGAAAAAAATCAGAAGACACAATAGATTTTTTTTTTTAATAACTGGCAGTTGAGTTATATTTATAAACAACTTGTTTCCACAAATTTAAATATTAGAACATCTTAACCTCTTCCCTTAAAAAAACATGAAAAATATCCACTGAATATAATTTCTGGAAACCATAAGTTCAGCTACCAGCAATAATTAATATTAATATTTCACTAGAGCTCTCTCCAAAATGCTTTTTTCTTTGGAAAATCAGACTTCTATGGAATATCTAAGTATTCAGTTGTCATATCAGTGGTTGGAGACCCACACAATAAACAAGAAAATATTAAACTCCCATCCTGGAGATTCTTGCTATGTTCTCAATTGAGAATTATGTTCTCAATTAGAGGGACAAGAATCCCTTGAGAATATAGGCAGTGCCTAATAAAACAGAATGATATGTCAAGCTCTCAATATTATTGCAAATAACTATAAATAATATAGTTTATATTCACATTTCCATAGCTCATATTTAGATATATATTATAATTTTATCTTAAATTAAATTAACTATTTCTTATATTTTATTGATTATATGGTCTCCCCTTATTATCTTCAGTGGGTATTTACACACAGCTTAATGCATTTAAAAAAAAAAAAAACAAAAACACAAGTGAAGCACAATGTGTTTATATGTGTAGACATTTTCCCTTATATGTTGTATTTTGACCTATTATTTAAATATAATCTACATATAAACAAATGTCCAAAGCAAAATAAATTTGACAAACTTAACATATCTGTATAGCCACATTTCAGATTAAACAAGAACAACAACAGCAAAAACAGCAGGAAACATTATTAGAACTGCAAAAGAATCCCTTATTTTCCCTTTCTCTATGGACAGATCTACTATCACTCAGAAAAAGTTTAGCCACTAGTCAAACTTCTAAGTGCATATATTATTTCCACCAATTTTTTTACCTTATAGGATAAATGTGCATATTAATTTTTGTTGCTGGATTCATTCACATTATGCACTGATAATTGTACTTCTAGATTGCTCATTTTCATTTTTTTATACAGTATCATTTTATAAATATTATGAAGAATAAATATCCACTGCTCTATTGTTCTTTATTAGGACTGGGTTTGGAGGTTTTATGAATAGTGGTTCTCTGAATATTCTACTGCATATTTTGATGGAAAATTATATATATTTCTGTTGGGTATGTTCCATGAGCTGATATTGCTGAATCACATTGTATACATATTTAGCATTAGTAAATACTGCCAAACATTTAAACAAAGTGGATATACCAAGTTACACTTGCACGAGCAGTGCATGATAATTGCCAGTGCTCAATACTCTTGTCAAGAATAGCCATGTTAGTTTTCTTAATGATTTATATGAGTCTCATTTTGTTTTCATTTGCATTATCCAGATCCTTAATGAAATTGAGACTTTTCATATGTTTAAAGGCAATTCAGAAATTTTCTTTTGAAAAGTATTCATTCAAGTCTTTTGTCAATTTTATATTGGTTTATTTATTGATCTGTTAGAGTTCTTATAACATTCTGCATATGAGTCTTTTATATATATATATCTGATATAAATATCCACTCCCTTTTTTAAGGTTGCTATTTTATACTGTTAATTTTGCTGTAAAGAATTTCTTAAAATACTCTAAGTAAAAGTTTTAAAAATTTTATATGATTAGTGTTTTCTGCATTCTGTTTTAAAAACTATACATAGGCTAGGCAAGATAGCATTGTTTTAAGTGGGTGCTCACCATCTCTCCCACAAGAGACAGCTAAAGGGGGCCAGGATCTTGCCCAAGTGAGCTGTTCTGGAAGCCCGAAGAGCAGAAGCCTTTGGGGCATCAATTTGGAGGGAGCTGGACAGGGAGATAGATTGCTCAAGATAAAACTGGAACATAGAAAACATCAAGGAAATAGAACAGGAAAAAAAAGTGTCAAAGAGAAAACTTAACACACACAAAACCAGCAACTAAATAAAATTCTAGAGGAGAGGAAGAAGCCAATCAACTCAATAGACCCATCAAGATAAAAAGATGACCCGAGGGCAACAAAAAATTACAAACCATACTGAGAAACAGGAAGACATGAACCAGTCCAATGAACAAACTAAAAACCAGGAAGAGATGCAGAACATCGAACAACTAATCAAAGCCATCCAAACAAATATCATGGACCAACTTAATGAAGTGAAGGAAGAAATTAAGGATATTAAGAAGAGACTGGAAGAACATAGTGAAGAAATTCTAAACATACATAAAAAGATAAGGATATGATGGTGATGAATGGCACAATCCAAGAAATTAAAAAGACACTGGAATCACATAACAGCAGATTTGAACAGGCAGAAGAGAGAATTAGTTATGTGGAAGACAGTAGAATTAGTAGAATAGATAGATAAAAAGATAGAAAAAATCCCTCAAGGACTTAGGGGTTTAAACAACAACACAAAATACATTATAGGCATCCTAAAGGGAGAAGAGAAGGGAAAGGGAATAGAAGGAGTGCTAAAAGAAATAATGACTGAAAATTTCCCAACCCTACTGTAGGAGATGGATGTAAGTGTCCAGGAAGAACAGCACAGCCCAAACAGTATAAATCACAACAGGCCGATGCCAAGACATATACCTGCCAAATGCCCAATGCTCAAGACAAAGAAGATATACTCAAAGCAGCAAGGGAAAAGGGAACCATCAAATACAAGGGAAGCTCAATCAGATTAAGTGCTGATTTTTCATCTGAAACCATGAAGGAAAGAAGGCAGTTGTATGACATAGTCAAGGTATTAAAAGAAAAATAAAACTCCAGCCAAAAATTCTCTATCCAACAAAGCTGACATTCAAAAATGATGGAGAATTCAAAATATTCACAGATAAAGAGAAATTAAGAGAGTATGCCAATTAGAAACCTGCAGTTCAAGAAATACTAAATGAAGTTTTGCAGGTTGAAAGGAAAAAACAGGAGAAAAAGAGTTGGAAGAGAGTGTAAGAACAACTACAAAGACAAAACATGAAATAAAAACAACATATGACATACATAAACCCAAACAAAATATGGCTGATGTAAAAAATTCCTTGAGACTCTGGAGACACCCAGGTCCTATATAAGGGGGGATAGCCCCAGAGACTGATGCCTTATCAGTGGGGTCTATTTTGGAATCTGTGTTCCTGAGAGTGACAGAGTTGGACTCAAATAAGTCCTCCCTGCACATAGTTCATCAGTCCCTTCTATTCAAACCTATATGTGATGCTGGAGCCTCTGGCCTACCTATGGGCCAGGTGTGCGTGGAATCTCGGTGGTGCTGCATCTCCTACCCTACAGCTCAATAGACTCATCCAAGTCACCTGGCGAGGAAAGGATGATGGGTAATGGCCATCCCAGGGAATGGAGAGAGCCTGCAGCTGCAGGCAGGATAATCCCACCCACCATATCCATGGGATATAAGCCCTTTCTCACTTGGAAGTGGAGTGGACATCACCATCCCAGTCCCCTCAGGATTGGAGGAAGAACTATGGAGTAGGGTGGACTTAATGGTATTATGTTGTACACATATGGTGGTTCTAGCAATGGAAGAAAGTATAACAGTGAGGTGGAACTGGTGGCCACTGGCCACTTTTGGGACAGGGAGGGGAAGTGCAGTTGAAATACAGGGACTTTTTCGGGACTTGGGGTTGTCCTGAGTGCCATTGTGGCGATGGACCTAGGCCATTTTAAATCAGCACACACCATTCAGAACCTTGTGGGAGAGAGTGTGGTCTACGATGTGAGCTGTGGTCTATGGTTGACGGCAAGGCCCCAGGATGTGTAGGTCCATTGAGGGTGAAGGGCCACAGTTGTGGGAGATGTTTGTGTGGGATGTTGTGGGAGGTGTGGGAGGTGCGGAACATGGGAATACCTGTAGTTTCTGTGTAATATTTAGGTAATCTAAGCACCTTTAAAAAATAAAAATAAAAAAATAAAAAATAAATATATATATATATAAACATTTTTGTAAGCAAATGCACAATATGCATATATATTTATATATCATTTTACAAATATTGGTATGTATTGTGAAAAATTTGATTTTAACTCACAATAAAAAAATAAATTTAAACTTTACCTGAATGAAGTTGTATGTATACATAAAGTATATCTGTTTACACTGAAAAAATAAAATTCCTTGAGAGTAATAACACTGAATGTTAATGGATTAAACTCACCAGTTCAAGAGACACAGATTGACAGAATGGATAAAGAAATATGACCCATTTATATTTTGTCTACAGGAAACCCACCTAAGACCCAGGGATACAAGGAGTCTGAAAGTGAATGGCTGGAAAACAATTTTACAAATAAACAATACCCAGAAAAGGGTGGGAGTAACTATACTAATATCAGACAAAATAGACTAAATATAAAACTATTTTAAGAGACAAAGATAGACAATACATATTAATAAATGGGGTAATCTTTTAAGAAGAAAGAACAATCATAAACATTTATGCACCTAATCAGGATGCCTCAATATACATGAGGAAAACGTTGGAAAGACTAAGTGGAGAAATAAATGCTTCTATAATTATAGTTGGGAACAATAATACACCATTATCAATATTGGACTGAACATCTCAACAGAGCATCAATAAAGAAATAAAGATGCTGAATAATACATTAGAGGATCTGCATCTAATAGATATATACAAAATGCTACACCCAAATACAGCAGGATATACATTCTTCATGAGTGCACATGGATCATACTCCAAGACAGACCACATGCTAGGCCACAGAACAACTGTCAATGAATTCAGAAAGATTGAGACTATACCAAGTAATTTCTCTGACCACAATGGAGTGAAATTAGATATCAGTAAAGGCCAGAGAACCAGATTAGGAAAAAAGATATGGAAGTTAAACAACACACTCTTAGACAAACAGTGGGTTAAGGAGTAAATCTCAAAAGAAAACTGTAACTACCCTGAAAGAAATGAAAGTGACAAAAAAAAAAAAAAACAAATAAAAACATTTGGGATGGCACAAAAGCTGTAATGAGAGGGAAATTCATAGCCATAATGGATATATCAAAAAAGAAGAAAGAGCTAAAATTGAAGACCTAAATGCACACCTGGAGGAATTGAAAAAATGCAACAAACTAACCCCAAAGGAAGTAGAAAGAAGGAAATAACAAAGATTAGAGCAGAACTAAATGAAATAGAAAATAAGAAATCACTAGAAAAAATAAACAAAACCAAAAGGAGGTTCTTTGAGAAGACAAATAAAATCAACAAACCTTTAGGAAACTAACAAAGAAGAAAAGAGAACAGATGCAAATACACAAAATTAGAAATGAGATAGGGGATATCACCAATGCCCCCACAGAAATAAAGAGTATCATAAGAGGATACTTTAAAAAAAGTATATGCTAGCAAGAATGATAATTTAGAAGAAAAGGACAAATTCCTAGAAATTCACAAGCAGCCTATATTGATGAAAAAAAAAATTGATGAACTCAATATTCCAATTATAAGTAAAGACATAGACTCATTCATTAAAAACCTCCCAAATAAAAAGAACCCAGGACCAGATGTCTTCACAGTTGAATTCTACTAAACATTCCAGAAAGAATTAACACCAATCCTGGTTAAGCTCTTCCAAAAAATAGAAGTAGAAGAAACATTGCCTAACTCATTCTATGATGCCAACACTACTCTAATACCAAAGCCAAACAAAGATACCACAAGAAAGGAAAATTACAGACCAATCACTCTAATGAACCTAGATGCTAAAATCTGGAACAAAATACTGGCTAATCACATTCAAAAACATATCGAATTAATTATACACCATGCCAAGTGGGTTTCATTCTAGGTATGCAAGGATATTTCAACATAAGAAAATAAATCAATGTAATACACCACATAAACTGATTGAAAGAAAAAAATCACATGATTATCTCTATAGATGCAGAAAAAGCATTCCAAAAAATACAGTACCTTTTCCTGATAAAAACACTGCAAAAGATAGGAATAGAAGGAAACTTTCTTAACATAATAAAGGGTATATATGAAAAATTCATCGCTAACATCATCTAAAATTATAAAATCCAAAAAGCTTCCCCTCCAAGATCAGGAGCAAGATACGGATGCCCACTATCACTGCTCCTATTTAACATTGTCTTAAAAGTACTTGCTTGAGTACTGAGGCAAGAAAAAGATATAAAATGCATGCAAATTGGAAAATAAGAAGTAAAAATTTCACTATTTGTAGACGGCATAATCTTATACACAGAAAGCGCTGAAAAATCTACAGCAAAGCTTGTAGAACTTATAAAAGAGTTCTGTAAAGACACAGGTTATAAGATCAATGCTTAAAAATCAGTAGCATTTCTGTACACCAATAATGAACATTCTGAGGAGGAAATCAAGAAAAAAATACCAATACAATAGTAACTAAAAGAATCATATACCAAGGAATAAATTTAACTAAAGATGTAAAGGATTTTTATACAGACAATTAAATAACCCTGTTAAAGGAAATCAAAGAAGACTTAAATATATGGAAGAATATTCCTTGTTGATGGAGAGGAAGACTAAACATCATTAAGATGTCTATCCTTGGGAAGCGGCTGTGGCTCAATCAGTAGGGCTCCTGTTTACCATATGGGAGGCCCCGGGTTCGGTTCCCAGGGCCTCCTGGTGAAGGCAAGCCCGCCCGCATGGCGTGGTTAGCTGACCCAGCGAGCACAAGCAGCAAGGTGGGGATAAATGAATAAATAAATAAAATCTTAAAAAAAAAAAATGTCTATCCTACCCAAACTTACCTACAAATTAAATGCAATCCCCCCAAAAATCAACACAGCATTTTTTATTGAATTGGAAAAACTAACTAGAAAATTTATTTGGAAGGGTAAGAGGCCCCAAATCGCCAAGGATATATTGAAAAAGAAAAATGAAATTGGAGGTAACACACTACCAGACTTTAAACGTACTACAAAGCTACAGTGGTCAAAACTGCATGGTATTGGCACAAGGATAGATATACTGACCAATGAAACAGAATTGAGAGCTCTGATATAGAGCCTCGCATATACCATCATCTAATTTGACAAGGAGACCAAGCCCAATCAGTTGGGAGAGAATGGCCTCTTGATCAAATGGTGCTTGCAGAACTCGACATCCATATCCAAACTAATGAGAGAGGAATACCATCTCACGCCTTATACAAAAATCAACTCAAGATGGATCCAAGATCTAAATATAAGAACCAAGACCATAGAGACCTTGGAAGATAATGTAGAGAAGCATCTACAGGACCTTGTAATAAGAAATGGTTTCATGAACTTTGCATCCAAAGCACAAGCAGCAAAAGAAAAAAATAGATAAATGGGATCTCACCAAAATTAAAAAACTTTTGCAACTCAAAGGACATTATCAAGAAAGTAAAAAGGCAGCATACCTAATGGGAGAAAATATTTGGTAACTATATATCTGATAGGAGTCTAATATCCTGCATATATAAAGAAAAGCTACACTTCAAAAACAAAAGCATGAACATACCAATTAAAAAAAGGGGAAGCGACCTGAAAAGATATTTCACCAAGGAAGAAATACAAATGGCTAAAAAGCACATGAAAAGATGCTCAACATCACTAGCTATTAGGGAAATGCAAATCAAAAGTACAATGAGATACCATCTTACTCCCATTTGAATGGTGGCTATTTAAAAAACAGCACACTGTAAGTGTTTGAGAGGATGTGGAGGAATGGAAATCCTCATCCACTGCTGATGGGAATGTAAAATGGTCCAACCATTGTGGAACACAGTTTTACAGTTCCTCAGAAAACTAACTAAAGAACTTCCATATGATCCAGCAATTCCACTACTGGGTATATACCCAGAAGAATTGAAAGCAAAGACACGTAGTGGCATTTATTCACTATTGCCAAATGTCGGAATCAACCCACATGCCCATCAACAGATGAATGGATAAACAAAGTGTGGTACATACATACAATGGAATATTAATCAGTTGTAAGAAGGAATAAAGTGCTAACACATGGGATAACATGGATGAATTTTGAGGACCTTATGTTAAGTGAAGCAAGCCAGGCACTGAAGAAACAACAGTACATGACCTCACTGATAGGAATTAAAGAAATTGAGCTATCTCAGAGGACTGTTGTCTGGAAGACAGGTTTACAAGAAATAGAGAGGAGAAAATTGTGAGCCATCACCCATATGGACATAACCTATGGTAAGGTGAAAAAGTGTAGTTGCATATTGAAGGGATATGACAGGAGGGTAGTGGTAATATTGGGCTGGGTGGTGCAGTGTTGAGAGGTGGGTAGATTGGGAAGGGTGGGTTTGGAAGGTCCCAGGTACTTGGGAGACCAGGTGAACACTGTAGATTTGCAGGTATGTGGTTGAAAGTACAATTTGGGAATGCTCTTCATGGCAATATGACAAGGAAGGATTACTGGTTTAGGGTGTTGGATGGGGGGAAATTCAGGACTGGGCACACCTGGAGCAGGCTTCTAGGGAGTTTGTGCGTGATCATTCTGTCATAATGTGTTGTATCAGTGGGTGGAGACCCACATAATGAGCGAGAAGGAATTAGACTCCCATACTAAGGAGGACTGATTTGGTCACAAATAGATAGGCAGGAGTGTCTTGAGAGCAAGGGCAGTTCCTAATAGGGGAGGGCAAGCCAGTGTGTCAAGACCTCAGTCTTGTTGCATGTAACTAGGAATCTTGTCATCCAATGAGTCAAGCCAGAGGGTCACTATGAGCCCCAAGGAGATGGGGAGGAAGAAATAGAATAAATCAAACAGGGAGTATTTAATGGTCAGTGGAATTGTTCTGCATGATCATATAGTGATGGACACAGGACATGGTAAATATCATCAAAATTTATAAAAGCATACAGTCTAAAATGTAAATGATAGTGTAAACCATTGACCATGTTTAGTAGCTATGTTTCACTATTTGTATATCAGTTATAACAAAGCTAACATCCACATATAAAAAAGATATTAATATGGGGAGGAAGAAAGGGGGAGGATGTTGGGTATATGATAATCTCCTGTATTCTGTGTGTGACTTTGCTTTGCCCTAAAACTTCTTTGAAAACAAAATGAAAAATAGTGAGAAACTACAGAATGAGAAGGGGAAGGTGCCACGGTACAGATAGGACACCAGATATTGCATTGATGAAAGGCAAAATGTCAAAAAAAATTTTTTAATATTTTAAATTTTTTAATATCCCAATCTTTTACTTTTATTTTATTTTTCGTTTTTTATTTTTATGTATTTTATCTCTTATATTTAAATTTATCATTATTATTTCATTTTCCTGTTAATTGTATTCAGCTATTCTAATGGCCCATCTTTGAAGAAGCTTTGGATCACAGAAGAGTTACAACTGGGGCAGGGGAGGATCGTTGGTGTAGGGTGTCAGGGATGGGAGATGCATGGGAGGAAGTTCACCTGAGCATACATATAAGGTATATAAAAATGTTCAAATGTTCATGGGACATTGTCACAGTGGGTGGAGACTCACACAATAAATGAGAGAATACTGAATTCCCATCCTGGAGAGCTCTGCCACATTCTTTAAGGGAGCAGGAACAGTCCCCCAAGGGTAGGGACAGTGACTGGCAAAGGAGGATGATCCACTGACAGGTCCTTGATATTGATGACTAGACTTATGAGTCCTTGCTCTTGAAATTAAACTTAGCTTATTGTTATGGGGTGCCTAAGGGTTGCCAACTGAAAGCCTCCTTGTTGCACAAATGTGGCCTCTCTCTAAGCCAAACTCAGCATATGAATGCATTACATTCCCCCAGCATGCGACATGACCCCCAGGGATAAGCCTCCCTGGTACTGAGGGATTGCTACCAAGCACAAACCAACAATGCAACTGGAAAAAGACCTCAGAAAAAAGGGGGAAAATGTAAAGATAAATGAGTTGTTATTTCTAAGAGACTTCAAAGTGAGTCAGGAGGTCATCCCAGAGGTAATGCTTATGCACATCTCAGCAGGATTTCATAGACTTCCAAAGCGAATACCTCCCCAAATAGTGGGGCTCCTGAGGGCTCTGAAGACACCCAGGTCCTATGGTCAGAGTGAATATCACTGGAGTTTGATACCTTGCTAGTGGTCCCTGCTTTGGAGTTTGTGCTCCTGTTAGAGAGTTGTACTCAAATATGTATTCCCTGCACATGGCTCATCTGTTCCTTCTATTTAACCTATAGCTGGTGTTGGAGTTTGTAGGTGTATGTCCAGAGACTCGAGTCTTTGGTCTGTCCATGTGCCAGCTGGGCTTGGAACCTCAGTGGAGCTGCAACATCTACTGTACAGCTCATTGGATTCACCCAGGAAAACTGGCAGGGAGATGATGATGGACAATGGCCATCCATCCCAGGGAAAGAAGAGAGTCTGCAGCTTCATGGCAGGATAGTCCTATCCATCTTCCCCATGGGATATAAGCCCCCTCTCAATTGGAGGTGGAGTGACCATCACCATCCCAGAATTCTCAGGATTGGGGGAAGAGCTATGGACTAGAGTGAACTTACTGGTATTCTACTATAGACATATTGTGATTCTAGCAATGGGATAAATTATAACATTAATGTGGTGCCAGTGGCCACTGGAGGCTCTGGGGGCAGAGAGAGGGGAAAACAGTTTTAATACATGGGCTTTTTCAGGACTTGGGAATCGTCCTGAGTGACATTGCAATGACAGATATAGGCCATTTTATTTCATCACATAACATGCACACCTGTGTGGGAGAGAGTGTATACTACAGTGTGAACTACGGGCCATGCTTAATGGCAAAAACCCAGGATGTGTTTATCAATTGCAATGAATGTGCCACACTAATGAAGGATGTTCATGTTGAAGGTTGTGGGAGATGTGGGGAGTGGGGCATATGGGAACCCCTATATTTTTTGTGTAACATTTACATAATCTAAGTATCTTTCATAAAATAAAAAAATGAAAAATAAAAAAGATGATGTCAAAAGAATATGCAGTCATTTTTTGCCTATTTTCAAATTTGGGAAAAATTTTAATGTCCTTCCCTACAATAATAAATAATCTATAAAATTTTTTTAAAAACATACATATCACAAGGATTTTCCTCTATGCTTCCCTTTTATACTTATGTTTGCATTTCTCATTTATATCTTCAATCCATCTGGAATTGATTCTGTAAGGTATGAGGTAGGTGTCCTAATACCCTTTATTGATAGCATCACCCTTTCTCTTCTGGAGAACAGTGATGCTTCTATGATAAGTGAGGGGACTGAGGATGCCTAGACCTGTGTGGGGACTCACTATGCTGTTCCATTGGTCAGTCTATCCCTACAACAATAACTTATTTTGTTAATTACTGTGTTTTATAATTAGTTTTTATATCTGGTACGTTAATTCAAGTAAATTTGTTCTCTTTATGATTTTCTTTGCTAATTTTTGTGTTTTACCTTTCTAAATAAATTCTAGTTTCTCAATTTTCAAAAGAAGGAAGAAGGGAAAGAAAGAAAGGAACAAGGAAGAAAGAAAAGGAGGAAGGAAGGATTTCATAGTTGGGCTTTATTAAAACTGTAGATGAAGTTAGGATATTGGACATTGTTACAATAAAAAAATTCCCATTGTATGGATATATTGTGCCTATATCCCCATTTATTTATCTTCTTTGAGTAACTTATGTAACTTTTATACTTATTAAAGAGGCCTTAGATTTCTTTTATTAGATGTATTACTATGTTGTGTTTCTCTTTATAAAAATATTTTTGTTGTTATCTCTCCTTCAATTTTATTTTCTAATTGCTTATTTCTGTAATACACAACTAAAGTTTTTTTCCAAATTTAATTAATATCCAGCAAATCTATTAAACTCATTAATTCTAATAACTTATCAGTACATTTTTTTCTATACATTCAATCATAACATTTATCAAAAACAGATAATAGTTTGTGATTTCATTTTCATCTTTTACAATATTTTTCCCTGCCAAACTGATATCCATGGAGTATCTAGAATGTAAAATATAAAAGGTTGACTTGATTTCCTCCTTTTGGAGTCAACTCCAAAAGGAAAGATTGTAATGTTTCATTATTATATTAGATAAGAGACTGTCACTTGAATAGAGGAGTAACCCTGGAAGGAAAATTTCAAATAATGGAGTTCACATAGTGGATTTAAACTGTATTTCTCTAGACAAATGATATTGAGCATCTTTCATGGACTTAATTGTCACCTGTGCATCTTCTTTGGTGAAATGTCTATTCAAACATTTGCAGATATTTTATTGCTTTTTTGCCTCAATTTTATTGAAATTTGAGTGTTCTTTATGAATTCTGGATACATGTTTTTTATTAAAGAGCTGTTCAGAAAATATTTTTTCTAAGGCTATTACTTGTTTTTTCATTCTCATCACAGTGCTCTTGACAAAGTATAAAATTTTAATTGTGATGAAGTACAATATGTTAACCTTTTCTTTTACAGTTCATGCATTTTGCTCTTTATTTTCTCTACACTGCCTCTTCTGTCCCTTTCATTTGTACGTATATTTGGTGCTGGAGTGGGTAGGTGTATGTCCAAGAGACTTCAGTCTCTGGGCTGTCCATATGCCAGCCAAGTCCTGAACTTCAGCAGAGTTGCAACACCTACTTTCCAGTTCATTGGACTCACCCAGGACAACTAACAAGGAGGTGAAGATGGACAACCACCACACTAAGGAACCAAGAAAGTCTACAACTGCAAGCAAGAGATTCCCATCCATCAGCCATATGGGATGGGATTGAAGCTCCCTCTGAGTTAGAGGTGGAGTGGGCATTACAATCCCAGAATCCTAAGGATTAGGGGATAAAATATGGACTAGAGTGGACTTACTGGTATTCTACTATAGACTTACTGTGATTCTAGCAATGGAAGAAATTATATCATGGATGTGGAGACAGTGGCCACTGGAGATGCTGAAGGCAGGGAGGGGGAAAAAGAGGTATAGCATGAGGGCATTTTCAGGACTTGGAATTGTCTTGAATGATATTGCAACGACAGATAAATGTGTTCATCAATTGCAAAAGGCAATTGTAGCAAAAGGCTGTATAACTTTTTTCAGCCCCAATGCTTTCAAAAGACTATTAGTCCCCCATGGATTTTCCTTGGCATCTTTGTTGAAAATCAATTGTCTATATATTTGTGAATCTATTTTTGTACTCTCTAGTCTGTTCTTTTGAACTATATTTTTATGTTTTCACCAATACCACATTGTCTTGATTGTTTAAAATTTATTATAAGTTCTGAAATTAGAAAATGTTTTTCCAACTTTATTCATTTTCTAAGATGTTGTCAGTATTTTAGTTCCTTTGCTTTATCTTATTAATTTTAGAATCAGCTTCTCAATTTCTGTCAAATCTCTTGCTTAATTTTAACTGGGGTTGCATTGAATCTAAAGAACAATTTGAGATTGCATTTAATTGATGGATTGCCTTTTTCCAAATAGTCTGTCTACCATTATCATTTTCCCTCTTTCTTTTTCAAATTCAGATTGGATGACAAGAATTCCCTATCTATCAACTTAAAATGCTTGGGTATGAGAATATGAGCTCCCCAAGACACAAAAAGGCCTTATATTACTCAAAAAGTTTGAACTTTATTTCTTCCAAATCTCTAATATTCTACTATTTTATCTTATAAAATATTGTAGTTATCTATATACTGCCTTGTCTCTCTTCTTAATATTTCCTTCCTCTGAGATTAAAGTATAATTTTGTTTATTCATATCTTATGTCCTCTCTGGAAATCTCGTTGTTTAAATTTATCTCTCATTCCATTAAAAGTGTAGCACTTACAATTTTAAAATGTGAAATAAGCTAATTTCTTTTAAAAAATTATAAATCTGTCAATAATACATTTTCCTATTATTTCAATATATACCTTTTTACTGGATGTTGAAAAATTAAGCAGATTATATTCCCAAGAAGAGGAAACTAGATTTCAGAGAACGTTTGTTACTAACCCATTGTCTTTTAGCTCATTAATATCAGAGCTAGAAATATGCCCTGTATTAATAGGTTTCTTTTCCAATCTTATGTCATATGATTTTTTCCAGTGGTGGATCATTTTATAACAGAAATCACAGTTCATTCATGTATTTATTTTTCATCATATAGTCTGTTGTTCCAGAACCATTCACATGTTTTCTACCAAAATATAAATTAACTTGTGTTTTTTTTGTCCCAGAAGACAGAAAAGACAGTTTGTCTTCTCCTTGGAGAATCCCTACAGGAAGCTAATAAAAAAATCCAAATGCATAGCAGTCAGAAAACAATTTGAGTTAGCAGTTCAGTTCCATAGGTAAGGGGAATTTTTTTAAAAATCACTAACAAAATATTTTAGAAGCATAATCTTGAATCTCAAACTACCTGCCTTAATATGTTAATATTTCTTGCTTTAATATTTAAATTTGATATCATTGATTCTAGCTAACTAAGTTTTGTATTAAAGCTTGAACTGCATGCCTTCCAGGGAACATAACAGAGAAAATAGGAAAGACTTCCACTATATTTAGATAAATAGAGCTACAAAGAGAAATTTATTTTAATTTTCTAGGTTGAAGATAATATTCAGAATAGGGGTAGCAGAAATAAAATACTCTATAAAATGGAGAGAAAATTAGCTTATAACAAGCCAATGAATGTATGCTACTTTGAGATATATGTGCACATATATGCTAATTAATCTAGAAACTATTTTAGTTTGTTCATTTTTTTTAAAGTTTGATGTCTTTAAAAATGAATAAAATAAGTGAGCTTATTTTTTTTTTAATTTCTATGCAATGATTCCAGAATTTTTTGACATGTCACAATGGTAACGCTATATGCTAGAGCAGAAATAAGAGTGTGGAGTTAGAGGAGTCTGGGCTTGAATTCAGGCTCTGTTAATAACTAACTGTGTGAGCTTTGTCATGTTGTATTTCTAACTGGTGTGAGTGTTCTCTTCTATACAAGGATCCTAGTATTTTTAAATTGTAGGTTGCTATGCAGATTACACAGGATAATGTACACAAAATTCCCAACACTAAGTAGCCACTTCAAAATATGTGATAGCTACTATCATAGTTTTCCTTCTGCTAAAGTTTAATGTTGGTAAAACTGATCTTATGGATGTCTGTTACTTTATATTTTCAGACTATATGATAGTTGAGAAAATGGTTTTGAATCTTCCAGAATGATTTTTTTTTTGTAAATTCAAGCTCTCTATATTTTTCCTTTTAACCTTTATTTCATCTTAAAGTAAAATCAGCTACCCATAAGCACAACTCGTCTAAATTCTTCAAATAGTACTTAACATAAATGCCTGTTTGAAGATCAGCTTGATGAAGTAGCTAAATCTCAAATTTTTCTATTATGTCTCATCTCCAGTTCTTTGTAGTGAAAGAGATAATTTCCCTAATGAAGCATCATTTGATATAAAATATACCTTCATTCATAAACCATCTTTTGAATCTATAGACAGAATCAGAGACATCAACAGTTGGCAAGAAGTTATATCAGCAAGGTTATCTGGAACATTGAAGGAAAACACACTCTTTACTGACATAGTAAAGGCAAAATAGAGTGAAATGGATAAATTTTTATTGCACATTAAAGACAGAATAATGAGATTAATTGGGCTTACTCTCAATAAATGTATTTATTGTGTCATATAACAATCACATATATAATTAAAAGAAGAAATAGCGTATGGTATAGAACCCACTCATTGATCAATTTGTGATGATAAAAGTTGATTTTATAACTATTGTGTTTCACATAAATAGAATTGGATGTCATATTTCAATTGTATGAATGCTGAGCATAGAATCAAAATTTTAATTTAATACAAAATAATTTAATGCAGCTCATAAATAAGTACTCTGCCATGATACAGGTGACACAGTATTCATGTAGTTGAACAAGTTAGGCCCAAAAATTGTGGACATTTTTATTATTCTTTTATTTGGATCATTAAAACTACTTTTAAAAGTGCACACTATCACTGGGTCTTAAACTGAAGATTCCAATAAAGGCCCTTAGAGACCAAATACAATGTTCTCACTCTTTCATAATTTGTTGTCTTGTCTCACAGATGGCAGAGAAGTGAAGTTTTGACCTGTAAAGTATCTGAAGTTTCTTCTATATATGTTTCTCAAGAATACATTGGAGTGGACTCCTTTTTTAGCCTACCAAGTAGTATGCTTTTCAAAACTTACTTGAATATTTTTATTTTTTTTAAACTATAGAATTACGGGAGAGAGAGAGAGAAAGAGAAGAGATATGAATGTGGAGTTGAAAGAGCAAATGAGGATTATTGTTAATAGAAATATATATTTATGATGCACAACATATTGACACATATTTATATTATTAAATGATTTATATGTTTTTATTAATATAGCTATTCAAAGTACATTGGAAATTATTATAATTTTATGTGTGCACAAGTGCATGTGTGTGTGCTTTCTGGGTAAGTAATAGGTAATGTGTCAGGATTTGCACAGAAATCAGAAATTACCATATATATATATATATATATATATATATATGGTAATATATATGTATTGCACTTGAATTCTTTAAGCATTAAATGAGCATTTTTTGTTCTCTGGACACACTTTTATATTGCTATTTACACTTTTTAATCCTATTCCACATGGGATCTGTGATTACCTTTCTTGGCAAATAGTGACAAGTGGCTTTCTTCTCTTTCCAGCTTTAGTTTTAAGCTGATTTTCTCATGTTCTTCTTTTATTTTTTTTTAATCGGGAGGTCCCAGGGATCGAACCCAGGTCTCTCCATATGGAAGATGGATGCCCAACTGTTTAAGCCACATCCATCCCCCTCTCATGTTCTTCTTAATGTAAGGAACCTCACTATGACAAAACTGTATTGTCTTTCATATCACAAATATAAATCATTTGTAATTGAATGCAGTCCAGCCCAAAGCATGACAGATAGTTCGATCTGTTAAACCCTGGAAAACACACTTGTCAATTACTTAAGAATGGATGAAGCATTTCAGTCTATATCATAATGAAGGCAAAACAAATGCCACTGTACTGAAATCTAATGCCTAAAGATGTTGGATCCAGCATTGTATTTCAATCACCGAGGCAGTCAGTTCTCATGGAAGTACCTTTTTAATGTTTTTGTTTTTGCTTTTTGCATTTGTGCATTTAAACATTTTGTTTTGGTCATGCACTTTACTTTCTTCATACTCCATAAAAGAAACAGTCTGATGGTATATGGAAAAAATACCAAATTAAAACACCATATTGTAGGAAACCAATAATGATAGCTTTTACAATAAATTTATTACTGATTATTTGGTGATATTATTTTATAGCTATTTTAGAAACTGCATTAGCAATACAAACATTTTAAAGTTATGGCCATACATCTTTTTGATAGAAATATGTCTGGAAAATCCATCCAAGGATTTTGCAATAATAATAAACAAATACATAGAGAAACTTCTTGCGCACTTATTGTTACCATGTGAAAAACAATTACAATGTTACAATAATTTGAAAAGGCAAAACTGGATAATTGTTGTAATGTTTTCAAGAAAGGAAATTGAAAAAAAAAAAAGAAAAAAAGAGACTGTACTGTTTTTTATGGCATACAGGTTTCATATACTTCCAGGAAAATTTTGTTCTCTTGTTCACAACTATTCCAGAAGACCTTATTGAACAGGATCATTGCCAGAAAATAACACATAAAATGGTTTGGTGTGAAAAGGCTATCCTGTGAGACAAGTTGAAATGTAAGTCTAATTTAGCCCAGTGTGAATCATCTGGGAGCAGTTGAAATTACATCATTTTCACCCTGTTTTTCTCATTTCAATTTAACACAGCATTGTGAGGGAAATGGGGCTGCTCCCTTTTATAAATATGATCATTAAGAAAAAGTGTTTCATGCACATTATATGAAAGTTCAAAATGGTACTGAGGTGTTACATTCCACTGTAACATGTTACAAAATATCTTGCTGTTCATTGCTTTTTGTTAATTTTATGATAATGTAATATAAGGAAAGGTAGTAGAATATTTAACAGAAAATAAATCCATTAAATTAATTTGTTTTCTTTTCAACATGGCAAATTTAGGCAACAAATGAATGAAACCATGTCTTTATTTTATTTATACAGGAAAAGGCATCCACATGGGCCCAATTTCATCATCAATGTCTGTGCTATAACTGCCTCGGTTATCATACATTCATCTAAGAACCAGACATTTGTATATAATTGGGGGAAATTTATTTCACCAGATATTGCCTTGCAGACCTATAAATATAAAGCAAGATTTCAGAGGTACCATCAGATTTGGTGCCATACAATATTCAGTTGAAAACTGTGACTGAAGTTACCATGCTTATATTGATCGGCTTCACAGATAACATTAAGCTGAAAGTCTCCCTGTTTTTCCTAATTCTAGCAATCTATCTTTTTACTCTGATAGGAAATTTGGGACTGGTTTTTTTGGTCACTGAGGATTCCCAACTCCACAATCCCATGTACTATTTTCTGAGTGTTTTGTCATTCTTGGATGCCAGCTATTCTTCAGTTGTTACCCCAATATGTTGGTCAATTTCTTGGCAGAGAGTAAAGCTATTTCAATTCTTGGATGTGCAACACAAATGTTTCTAGCTGTTACTTTTGGGACCACAGAATGTTTTCTCTTGGCTGCAATGGCTTATGTAGCTATTTACAACCCACTGCTGTATCTTGTTAACATGTCACCCCGAGTCTATTTGCCAGTCATCATTGCTTCCTATGTTGGTAGCATTTTACACACAGTGTCCACTTTGAGCCTATCCTGTGCATCCAATGAAATAAGACATGTTTTTTTGTGACATACCTGTACTCCTTGCTATTTCTTGTTCTGACATTCATATCAACCAGCTTCTACTCTTCTATGTTGTAGGCTCTATTGAGATAACCACTATATTAATTGTCTTCGTATCCTATGGTTTCATTCTCTTGGCCATTCTGAAGATGCATTCTTCTGAAGGGAGGCGAAAAGTCTTTTCTGCCTGTTGCTCTCACCTAAGTGGAGTGTCAATTTTTCATGAGACAATCCTCTTCATGTACATGAGGCCAAGTTCCAGCTATGCTTTGGATCATGGTATGATAGTATCTATATTTTACACTATTGTGATTCTCATGCTGAATCCCATCATCTGTAGTTTGAGGAACAAAGATGTAAAAGAGGCAATTAAAAGAGTGTTTGAGAAACGTTGCTTCAAAAATAAAGTACATTTTTGCATTGAGTCAAATTGAAAAGGATGTTGGGATCAGCCTGCATATTTATGGCAAGAAATAAAGATGAAAATTGTTTGATTTTAGCTAATATATCTTAGAATGTTCCAAAATAAATCACTAATTCACCTTCCTGTGCAACATTTTATAAATGTAGACAAACTTTGTCATCAATATGCCTATGACTACGTTTGAACATATCCATAAAATATTCATTTATATACATGCATTGTGGTTGTTAGTCATTGTGTAACTTGATTTTCACTTATAATAATTAGAGTTGGTGTGTCCACAATTTGATGACTTCATAAATTCTCACATTTTTCATAGTAATTTCATTGTACTTATTATGAAGTTAATTTCCTCTCTGAAATCCCTGGGAAGGATTTCCCTATGGTTACTGACTTCCTGTACCTTCTATATCCAGACCCAACCAGGCCTCTGAGCATGTCTTTTGCACTCTTTGCCTCAACACCATATATTTTTATTACTTTATTACTTTACTCCTTTCCAATTTCCAATTACATATATTGATTAGATATATTCTGAAACTCTTCAAAATATACTAAGACTAAATTATAATATTTAGACTGTACTTAAGAATCAGTTAAGACAAAAAATATATATAACTTTTAGAGAAGGACCCGCAACTGGCTACAGGATGTAGATGCTCTACGATCTGAATATCTTGTCCTTATTTGAGGGTTCCTGTGATGCTCAGATTTTGGGCTCAGTTTACATCTCTATCTTTATTCCCTTTTTATGAGGAATGACTTTGCATTTGTTATTGATCCTCAAATTTACTGCTAGTGAGTGAGGCACATAATGGAAAGTTTCTCATTTCAAGTTATCCCTGATTCTGCCTTATTTATTCTGCTGTACTTTTGTTGTTTCCAAGTTATTTTCAGCAAGAGTTGAAACTCCCCTGAAACCAGGCCCAGATAGTAGTACTTAAAAGGGAAATATTAAATTTCCCTTTAATTACAATTAAAAACTTGATCTAATTGCTGAAGATTGAGTGTGAACAACTTTGAGAAATAAAAAACACCCAGATACCCAGCCTTAGGGGACCCAGATACTTTCTTGATTTTTACCTCGAGGAGTCCCAATAGTTTCTCACTCTGTAGATAGCAGAAAAATTTCTTTGTGCCTCTGTCAGGAGTAAGGGGAAAATAACCATATAAAATATTCCCAAAGCATTTTGTTCTCCTTAACAAATGCCTGCCCTTAAAGAATACTGTTTTATCAGAGTCTAACCAACCTGGATTTATTAGATCCTAACTTCCCTAGGGAAGGAGAGATACCCAATTCCAGACCCCTATGAGCCTACTGTATCACCTGGAGGGAGGGGGAGAATGTTAATAAACATTTGTGAGAACTTATAATAGGATTATAGAACATCTCCCTCTTCCAGTATCTTACCAACACATGAAGAGCATTACTGCATATAAGAATGGTTTACAAGGTTAAGAAGTGCAAGGCTCAGACAATTTAAAGAGCAATCCCTAAGGAAACCCAACAACAAGGACAGAAAACAGGGTCAACAGAAGGAATTTTAGACATTGAAACCTACAGCTACAAGAAGCAATTAACAAATCCTAACTTGTTGCCACATGAACCTAACACCTCATGCTAAAAGTCTATTTATTTTAGTTACATTTAACTGATACATCACACCTGGCTTTCAACAACAAATCACAAGTCATGGTAAAAGGCAAAAAATGAAAAATAAAAAATAAATTACCAGTGTAAAGACCATACCAACATCAGAACCACACTCGAATTTCACAGATGTTGGAAATTCCAGAACAATAATTTAAAGTGACTATGATTAGTATGGTAACAGCTCTAGAAGAAAAAGTGAGCAGTATGCCCAAACTGATGGGTAGAAGGTGACATGAGCAAGATTGTGAAGTAAGACACACTTGACTGGCCCCTGAGAAACAGTGAAAAAACGGGTAGAATTTGTCAGAATTAAATGACACCTTTCCACCAAATGGTGGAAAACAATCAAGGTTAGATGATGACTGAACAAATAACAACATGAAATCAGGAAATAAAGTAAAAAAAAAAAAAAACTAAGACATTTAGGAGAGCCAAAGGACAAGTTTGTTTGTCCAGGGCCCATCCCCCACCTAGGCTCAGCAGATAATCCTATGACCCACATGCAAATGAGGATCCCTGAAACCTGATTACTGATTCACCTTAATTAACATACTGGATGTCTTTGTACTTCAGCCCCAACTGGCTCTGTGGAACTATGACTCAGAGACCATATCTAGGTCCCCTAATCTAGGATTTACATAAGACAGAGAAATGGCACAGAAAATTGTGTACATACTTATATGTAATATATATGTAAAATATGTATAAAATTCATCTTATAGATGAAAAATCATCAACAAATTCTAGAAAAATCAATCTAATAAATACTAATAGGTTTACACAACATGACCAGCTGGGATTTGTCCCAGGAATGGAAGGGTGGTTCAACATAAGAAAAAAAAATCAATGTAGGACACCACATTAATATATGAAGAAATAGTACATTATCATATCAATTGATGTAGAAAAGAAATTTGTCAAAATCCAATGCAATTTCATGATTAAATCACTTGGTAAAATAAGAATAGGAGGGAACTTCCTCAACATGATAAAGGCATATACAGAAATTCCACAGCTATCATTATACTTAATAGTGAAAGACTGAAAGCCCCCTGAGGTCAAGAATGTGATAAGAATGTCTGCTTTCCCGAGGTCTTCAAGAATGAAGATCTGATACATGCTATAATACTGTAAGGATGAACTTGAGTGAAATAAGCCAGAAAGAAAAAATATATATTTATATGAAATACCTAGAACAAGCAAAATCACAGATTACATATTAACAGTGGCTGAGTTGTGAAGGAAATGAGGAGTTATTGCTTAATCGATGTAGTGTTTTTTGGGGGATAAAAAAAAGTTTTGGTAATCAATTATAGTGATGGCAGCACAATAAATAATGTAATTAATACAGCTGAAGTGGACACTTGATAGTGGTAAAAATGTAATGTTTTGAGTTGTATATATGTTACTATAATGAAAAGTTAGGAAAAAACACAGAGGGGTAAAGTAAGCAGAGAGCTGGAGACTAAGAAAGAATCAAGAGGAAATGCAGGACATCAAAAACATTGTACCAGAATGGATATATCAGATGATTGGACATCTCAAGGAAAGTACCAGTGAGCTTGAAGATATGTCAATAGAAACTTTGTAAATTAAAGAGCAAAGAGAAAGAGACTTAAAGATGGAACAGAATATCCAAGAACTGTGGAGCAATAACTAAAGGTTTGCATATGCATAATGGGGAAGATGAGGAGAAAGAAATGTCTAGAGGAAATATTAGTATTAATAGAATTTTTTAAATTATTGATAGGTACCAAACCACATCCAAGGAACTCAAAGAACACCAAGAAGGATAAATATGTATCATAAATATGATTCCTACATCTAGGAATCTATTATAACTGAAGGAAATCAGGCACAAAAAGAAAATCTTGAAAATAGCTAAAATTAAAAAAAATCAACATATATATAGAAGTAAAGGTTAAAAATTATATCAGACTTCTCCTCAAACCTTGTGAGCAAACAGAGAATCTTTAGAAAGTTGAATGAAATAATCATTAAGAATTGTATATTCAGCAAAATTATCTTTCAAAGTGTAAGAGAAATAAAGACTTTCTCAGACAAATGAAAATTGAGGTAATTTGTTACCGATAGACCTGCTTTGCAAGAAATGTTAAAAGAAGTGCTTCAGAGAGATGGAAAATTATATAGATAAAAATCTCAGGTTTACATTGGAGAAGGAATAAAATAATATATTTTTATTTTTATTATTTAAACTCATCTAACAGATATAGTTTGTATTACCAATACAGTTAATGATAATAACTTAAAGATAAATGAAATGAATGGCAGCAATGCTATAATGACTGGAGGAAGAGAATTGAGATTACTGTTTTACGGTACCAGAACTACATGTGAAGAATTATAGCACTGTTTTGAAATGGACATATTTACTGTAAATGTACATTACCAACATTGAGGTTACCTTTTAGTTTCCTTGGTGCTATAACAAATACCATACAATGGGTTGGTTTAAAACAGGAAATTATTGGCTCATGATTTCAGAGCACAGAAGGTTTACTTCCTCTGGGGTCAATATCTACTAGCTGGTTGGCAATCTTTTGGGTTCCTTGGTTTTCCCATGACATGGCAATGCACAGGGAGGTATCTTCTCCTCTCTTCTGAGTTCTATTGACTTCCAGCTTTTGAATTCTCTATCTGCCTTTCACTCAGTTTATAAAGGACTCCAGAAATCTGGTTTAAAGCTAAAACTTATTCATTGTGGTCAGTTGTTAATTCTCTTGAGGAAATATTATTACAAGATTTCTACATCCACAGGACCAGGGTTCAACCTGAATATACCTTCTGTGGGGACCATGATTCAATTCCAAAAAGCAGCAACTAAAAAATTAAATATAAGCTTAACTGATAGGTTAAGAAAGGAGAGAAAATGGAATCATGTAAAATGTTCACTTAAAACCAGGGACGGAAGTAAAAGAGCAAGGCACAAAAAATTAATCAAAGAAAAGGGACAAGAGTGAGGTGGAGCCAGTGGCCACTGGACACTTTTGGGGCAGGGAGGGGATATGCAGTTGAAATACAGGGGCTTTTTCGGGATTAAAAAAAAAAAAGAAAAGGGACAAGGAATAGAAAACCATTGCAAATGTGATAGGTATTTGTGGTGGTTTGGAATTGTATATACCCCAGAAAATCATAATTTTTAAAGCTAATGCATTCCTGTGAGTGGGAATCTATTTTAAGTAGGTTTTCATGAGGTTATTTGTTAAGGTGTGGCCCAGGGTGGGTCTTAATTTTCTTATTCAATTTCTATGTAATTGGATGAATACAGGAGAGAAAGCCAGGAAAGCAAGAAGCTGAATGCAACAAAATCCAGAAGTAAAGGGAGAGACCAGCAGATGATGCCATGTGCCTTGCCATGTGACAGAGAAGTTGAGAAATGCTAGCAGCCAGGCTTCAGGAAGAAAGCATGGCCTCATGATGCCTGATTTGGACATTATTCTCAGCCTTAAAATTGTAAACATATAAGCTAATAAATTCCCATTTTTAAAGTCAACACATTTCACCGTACATACTTTGAGCTGTCAGGAAGTTAAAACAATATTAACCCACAATATCAAGAATCATTTTAAATGTGAATGGAATAGATTAAACACACCAATTAAAAGATATAGACTATCAATATAGCTGTCTATTAAGAACCTATTTTAAATTTACAAACATAGGTAAATTTAAACTAATGGGCTATCAAATGATATACCATGCTAAAAATAATCAAAGGTCTGGAGTAGCAATATTAATTTCAGATAAAGAATATCTCAGAACAAAGAAAATTATGAAGGATAAAGTGGGGCATTATATAATGATAACATGGTCAGTTCTCCAAGAAGATATAATTAATCCTGCATGTATATCAACAGAGGGTCAGAATATGTGGAGCAAAAACAGTACTGCAAGGACAAATAAATAAATCTGCTATAACAGTTGGAGATCAGCATCCTTCTATCAATTATTGACAGATCCAACTAGAAGAAAGTCAGTAAGTTTATAGCTGAACTTAACAGAATAATCATTCAAATGGATGTGGTTGATATTTATAGAATACTTCATCTGAATAGACAACACATACTTTTGAAGCTACTTGGAACATTCACCATGATAGACCATATCCTGGGCCGTAAAGCACATTCTACAAAAGTAATTGAATAGAAATCAAACAAAGTATACACTCAGATCAGAGTGAAACCAAACAAGTAACAAATAACATGAAGAAAACTGGAAAATATCAAAATATTTGGGCAGCAATCAAAACATCCTTGATAGTTGAATAGGTAAGTAAACCATGATATATTGAACAAGGGTGTATTTATTTTTTTATCTATAAAAAATGAACTATTAAGCTACAAAAAACATAAAGGCATCTTAAATGTATATTTCTAAGTGAAAAAAGCCAGTCTTAAAATTAACAAACTGTATGAGTCCAATCATATAATATTGTGAAGAAGAAAAACTATAGGCAGTAAAAGATAAGTGATTGCCAGGGAAACAAGGTAAAGAAGGATAAATAGATAGAGCACAGGGAATATTTAGAGCTTTGAATCTGCTATATAAGATATTGTTTTGGTGAATTCAACATATTAGCATTTTTCAAAACCCATAAAACTGTATAACATGAAGAGTGAACACTAATGTAAAATATGCACTTTAATAATAATGTATCAATATTGTTTCACCAATTGTAACAAACATACCATACTGATTTAATATATTAATAATAGCAGAGACTCTTTAGGTGGGGAGAGAGAAAAAATGGGAGTAACCTGTATTTTCTGTGAAATATTCTGTAAACAAATTTCTGCTCTAAAAATGAAGTCTATGAATATCAATGCTTAAATTTAAAAAAAATTGAGAAACTCAACACTGACCATAATGTAGGCAACATTTTGCCTTATAAAGAAAAAAGTGATTTACTTTTTATTATGAACTTTTAAGGTATTTTTCTAGAAAATGGAATAAACTATTTTATAACCACATCTTAATAGATATCTCTTATAAAATTTACAATTCTGAGCATTCCTGTATCATTTTCTACACTTCTAGTCTTTAAATCAGGGTTTCAAAATTGTTGAGGCAAAGTCTCAGCCAAGCTGTTCCCTGGTTTATTTGGTTTAGTTGCTCTTTCAAATTCACACACAGAAAAAAAGATCTTTTTTGGGGAAAGTAAAAGTTGAACCTTACAAATGAAGGTGCACTCAGTTATGCCTAAAATTATCTGGTCAATAATTCATTCAACAAGACAAAAATGTATGTCAAGTTAACATGTATGAAATTCCATAACCCCCACCTTTTTATTTCCTAAAAGTAGAAACCAAATGGTTGATTTGCTATTTGTTCAGATAAATATGGAATGAAAGTATATTTAACTCTCAGGTAAATAAGACTTCAATCTTCATAACTCAGCCCAATTATCTTTTCCTGAAGGAAAGATTTCTTGACCCTGATCTCTGATGAGGCTTCTCTTTCATGTCATTTAACACAGTTATCAATTAATATTTGTTGTGATATTTGATTACTGTCCAAATCTACAACTGTACTGGTACTTTAACTTTCATAAACATAGACGCTATATATTTGCCCTTACAATTTATCACCAGTGCAAAACAATTGTATCTGGAACATGTAATTTAAACAGAAAATATTTATTGAATGTATAGTAATTCCATGAATGAGTTAAATTTAATAGCAAAGTGCTACTTTTTTGCAGCTTATTAGGTACTGGACAATTATATAAATGTTTTGTATATATCAACACAGGTAATCACTATAGAAACCACTGTATACAGTAACAAAATAAATTGCCAATATAAGGAATGAATGAAAGGATATAACAATAGTCTCGGCAAACAAGAAAAGAATATTAAGAAGATATTATAAAAACCTTTTGCTGAAAACTTTCATGATTTATAAGAATTGTATAATTTCTTAAGAATGCTCACACTAGAAGACATGGATAAACTGAATAATACTTAAAGTATTAATGAAATTGAATTACTCCTTATAAAACTTCCACATGAATAAGTATTCTCCATATTCTTTCAGCACAGCAATAGAGATCTACTATTGGGAGACAGCAGAATAACACCTAGAAGAACCCTAGGCCCCAGAATTTCCTTGTGGATTTGACCCATCCACAAATTCTGGTCACCTAAATTCTGCATAGTTATTTTCAAGAATGATACTGTTCTTTTTATGAAGCTATTCTGTTTCTGAATTCCCTTACTACTCCATAATTACCTGGACTCTAACTTAAATAGTTTCTATTCCCAGCAAAATCATACCACCAATAAGTTGCTCTTTCCTTTATAGACAGCATTTTTTTTCTGTAATTAGTCTAGTACCACTATGTTTGAGGAGACTCAGTTAGTATCCTTGGCCATGATGGTCATAGGGCATTCGCCAACGAATGGAGTTCACTAATGATGAATACGACAAAGAAAGCTAGCTGTGTTATATAAAATTTTTCTTCTATAATGAAATTTACTAACATTTTGGGTCCAACTTTTGTTGAATAACCAAGGTCAGTGAGAGCCAGGAGTCTGAGAAAAGGTGCATGGATGTCTGTAGCCTGGAGTCCATCTTGATGAGTACTATCATATCCAAATGGCCCACCACTGAGACCACATAGATCATGAGGAATAACTAAATATTGTGGCCTATCAGTCAGGGCAGTCTGTGATCCCTGCTAAATAAATTCATTCAGCAGTGTTCAATTGTAAATTTCCACCCAGACCTATCAGGAAACTATTCTGACATCAGCATAGCCAATACCTTTTATGGAGTATAACCATAAAAATTTTTAGTATATAAATCTAGTATGAATAATATGACTCCAAATTATGCATAGTATGGTATATGGGAATCCTGCATCTTATGCAGATAGTTTTGTAAACTTTTCCAATTAAAAAAAATCTTTAAAAAAACACAGAAAACAAAACACAAACACTCACAAACATATATATCTATAGATATGCATTCACATATACATATAATTGATGACAGATTGACAGAAATAGATTGATATCTATATCAATATGTGTATTGTATGTATACACACACATATTTAAGTCCAGTACCTCTTATGTATGTTAACTGTGACAACCTGTACCATATGTAGGCATAAGGACTCTCATAGGACATTGTTTGAAATGTGAGTTCCAAATGAGTTCCAACATATTTTGTTTTAATACATATATAACAAAGAAAAAAGTTTTATGAATAATACAATTATCATCTAGATACCTAACACTGAAAGGTTTTAATATATTTTCATCTGTGCTTCAGTTTTCTATTGTCTGTCTGTCTCTGTCATCCATCTATCTATCATCTATCTATCTATCTATCTATCTATCTATCTATCTATCTATCTATCTATCTATCTATCTCTCTCTCTCTCTCTCTCTATCTATCTATCTATCTATCTATCTATCTATCTATCTATCTATCATCTATTGATCTATTTTATATCATCTCTGCATCTATCTAGCCATCTATCATCTATTATATGTACATGTGTATGTATATATAGTAAATATGTTTGAATATATTTGAGAGTGTGCATGCATGCTTGCATGTTTGTGTGTGTGTTTTATTTGGGAATATATTTAATGTTTCATTATTATGTATGAGTTAGTTGAGGTTTTCTATGGATGCCTTTTTCATATAGAAGAAGTTCTCTTTGTGTATGTGTGTTTAAATTTTTCTAGAGGGAATTCTATTTTAATAGTAGTTTCATGAAAATTATTATCATTAATGAATATTGTATATAGCATTTTGATTTTTCTGTGTGCATTGAAATGGTCTATGGTCATCTTTTAAAAACTTGTTAATATAAAGGATGACGTTAATAGATGTATGAATGGTAAACTAAAATTATATTCTAAAAACAAATCATATTGTTCATGAAGTATTTTCGTTTTCACATATTAGTAGATTGAATTTGCTAAAATATTGTTTAAAATATTTTATATCTATTTTCATGAGGCTATTCTTTCTTGTTTATTTCCTAGAAAACGTCTTCATATACTTTAGGTATCAGAGTAAAGGTATTATAGTAAACAAAGTTGGGATGTATTCTCTCATATTCTCTCTTGTGGAAGAGTTTTGTAAAGCTGACTTTATTTCCTTATATGTCTCCAAGAATTTTATATTTTAATAATCTGTTATGAAAGTATATTTTTATGTGTATGTTTGTTTCAAAGCTTTTAAATACAATTTTTATTTCTTTTATTAGATATAAGGTTACTATGATTTTATATTTCAATGAGCTTTGATAGCATGCTTTTTTTTAAGGATATACACATTTCATCTTGGGGGCTATATTTACTGACATCAATTTTTTTATAACATTCCTGATATTCTTTTCATATTTGTAAAATCTGTAGTGAAGCTGCTCTTCTCCTTCATGAGACTGGCAATTCTCATTTTTTTCTGATCAGTTTGGCTAGAATTTATTAATTTTATTCATCTTCTCAAGATCTTCATTTGTTTGCATTGAGCAATATTTTTTTTATATCATTTTACCACCTCTAGTTATTGCTTCCTTTATTATAATGTATGGATTTATTGCAATACATTTCCCTTTACTGCTTTAGTGACATCCCACACTTTTTATATGCTGTGTTTAATATTCATTCAGAGAAAAATAATTTCTAGTTTCCCCATTTATCCTTTTTTTATTAATACACCGGTTATTTTAAGTGGGTTAATTGGTTCACAAATGCTTGGATATTTTATAGAAAACTTTGGGAATTGATTTCTAATTCCACTCTAGTCAAAGAATAATATCCATATGAACAAAAACATATGAAGTTTACTGAGACTTGTTTTATGTACCAGAATTTGGGCTACTATAGTAAATGTTCTGTGTGCAGTTACAAACAGAATATACATTCTACTGATGTTGAGTTGTTTTATAAATATCAAGTAGGTCAAATTGGTTAATAATGCTGAGCAACTCTACTAAAAATACTGAGTTGCTGACTGTTGTCTCTTTATTATCAAGGGAAGAGTATTGGAATTTCTGTGTAGTTTTGGATATCTATTTAACCTTGCAGTTCTATCAGTTTTTTATTCATGTTTTTTGAAGCTCTGTTATTAGAAGCATGTAGATCTAGTATTATTATGTATTAATATACCACTTTATTATTATGAAATATCATAATTATCCTTTAAATATTCCTTCTCAGAATTCAATTTAGTCTAATATTAATATAGCCACTCCAGCTTTCCGTTAACTAAAATACATTTTTAAAACCTATTTGTGGGAAGCGGATGTGGCTCAATCAGTAGGGCTCCCGTTTACCATATGGGAGGCCCTGGGTTTGGTTCCCGGGGCCTCCTGGTGAAGGCAAGCCCGCCCGCATGGTGTGGTTAGCTGACCCAGTGAGCACAAGCAGCAAGGGGGGGATAAATGAATAAATAAATAAAATCTTTAAAAAAAAAAAAAAACTATTTGTGTCCTTTTGTTTAAATTGTATATGTAGGCAACCTATAGTTAGGGCACATTTTTAAATCTGATTTGACAACCATTGTCTTTTTAATTGACTATATGGATTGTTTTTGTTTTGTGCTGTTGCTGATAAAATTTGGTTTAAATTCATCATCTTGCTTTCTATTTGTCCTATAGTCTTTCTTCCCATTTCTTCTTTTCCTATTTTATTTTTGATTAACTAATCCTTTTTTATGACTCCATGATATCTTTTCAATGTTGCTTTAAAAATTTTATTTTTGTATTATTATTTTATTGTTTACTTTAGGGTTCATAGAATAGATGGTTTAGCAGTTTGGCAGTTTGATATGGAATTTTATGAATTTTATGAATTCATATATATGGGATTATACTTGTAAACTAGTCTGTTCATCTGGGCATGATTAAGTTATGATTAGGGCTTTGATTGGGCCATGTCCATAGGGTGTTAAGCCCCGCTCCTTGGTGTGTAGGGTCTCAAATATAAAAGACATGGCAAAGGACAGAGTTGGAGGGTTTTGAGTTGGAGTTTTGATGTTGGAGTTCTGATGAGGAACGAGAGAAAGCCTCTGGAAAAGAGACGAGTTGTTTGCCTGACAGTTCACAGCTCACCTTGTGGAAAGAGGCAAAGTCTAGAGAGCCTCATAGTCTACAGCTGACCTTTTAGAGGAAACAGCGGAGCTGAGCGTGGAGAGAAACAGCCCTGGGGAGAGAGGAACCCAAGAAGCCTGAACCTTGCCAAATGTTGGCACTGCCTTGCTCCAACACATGGCAATGGACTTTGGTGAGGGAAGAAACTTATGCTTTATGGCCTGGTAACTCTGAATTTCTACCCCAAATAAACACCCTTTATAAAGACCAACCAATTTCTAGTATTTTGCATCAGCACACCTTTTGGCTGACTAATACAGATGGTATAGATCTTTTACTTAACAGAGTCCACATAAAATGGTAATTATTTCACTTCACATGCAATTTTTGTTACATTTTTATTACAATGTTTTTGTTGACTATAGTCCATAAATTACATTAGCTATATGTATCACCACATTATTAACACCCTGAAAAACATTCCTGTATTTATATTATTAATCAAAATCTTCATTTACTTCCAAAATCACTGTTATACATTCCCAGTATTACCTCCAGCTGTCCAACTAATCTTCCTAGACTACTCATTTCAGCCACAATCACATCCATGAATCAAGCTGTGTTTGTTATATACAGTAAAATGTGTTAACAAGTCCAACCATTTCCACAAATTTACATTTGACCTTATTAAACATTCTGCATACATCCAGCATCTGTCTCACTTTCTCTTTCCACATTCCAACTCCCACCAACCTACTTCATAGTACAACTCCAAAAGTCTACTCATTTTATTTAGTTCCTGTCAGTGAAACCATACAATATTTATCCTTTTGTGTCTGGCTTTTTGCAATCAACATAATAATACCCTCAACACTCTTCCATGCTGTCATGTGTTTTGCCAACTGATTTCTTCTTACAGCTGAGTAGTATTCCATTGTTTGAATATGCCACATTTTGTTTATCCATTCATTGGTTGAAAGACACTTATGTTGTTTCCAAGTTTTAGCATTTGTGAATAATGCTTTTATGGACATCAGTGTGCAAATATCTATTTGCATCCTTGCTTTCATTTCTTCTGAATATATTCTTGGTATTGGGGTTTCTGGATCATATGGCAGTTCTATATTTATTAATAGTTTCCTGAGGAACCACCAGATTATCTTTCACTGAGGTTACATTTTACACTCCCACAAACAGTGAAGAAGTATTCCTATTTTTCCACATCCTCTCCAGCACTTGAGTTTTCTGTTTTGTTAATAATGGCCATTCTGTATGGCATGAGATGATTTCTCATTGTAGTTTTGATCTGCATTTCCCTAATACCTAGTGATGTTGAACTTCTTTTCATGTGTCTTTTGGCATTTGTAGTTCTACTTCAGAAAAATGTTCAACTTTTTTGCCCATTTTTAATGGGGTTGTTTGTCATTTTGTCATTAAGTTGTGTGATCTCTTTTTTTAACATGGAGATCAATCCCTTTTCAGATACATGGTTTCCAAAGATGTTTTCCCCATTGAATAGGTTGCCTTTTTACTTTCTTCACTAAGTCTTTTGAAGAGCAAAATTATTTAATTTTGAGGCAGTCCCATTTATCTATTTATTTTTCTTTTGTTGCTCATGCTTTGGGTGTGAGGTCCAAGAAACCACCACTAAGCACAAGATCTTGGAGATGTTTCTCCAAATTTTCTTCTAAGAGTTGTATTCTTCTAGGTTTTATATTAGGTCCTTGATCCATTTTGAATTAATTTTTGTATAAGGTGTGAGATGAGGGTCTCCTTTCTTTCTTTTAGATATGGATATCCAGTTTCCCAAGCACCACTTGTTGAATAGGCTATTATGACCCAGCATAGTGGGCTTGACAGCCTTGTCAAAGATCACTTGACCATAGATGTGAGAGTCTATTCCTGAACTCTCAATTCAATTGCATTGGTAAATCTTTCTATTTTTATGCCAGTACCATCTGTTGTTTTGCTTGTTTTTTTTACCACTATAGCTAGATAATAAGCTTTAAAGTACAAAAGTCAGAGTCCCCCAACTTCATTCTCTTTTTAAAGATATTTTTGGCTATTTGGGGGCACTTACCCTTCCAAATAAATGTGATAATTGGCTTTTCTATTCTACAAAGAAAGATATAGGAATTTCTTGAGATCATCATTGGTTTTGTTTAGCTATGTTTTGTGGTTTTATGAATACAGGTCCTTTATGTCCTTGGTTGAATTTTCCTAAATATTTGCTTGTTTTAGTCCCTATCATAAATGGATTTTTTTTCTGACTTCCTCCTTAGTTTGTTCATTAGTGGTGTATAGAAATGCTATTTGTGTATTAATCTTGCATCCTACCAGTTTGCTGAAAGTTCTAATCATTTTGTTGTATATTTTTCAGGATTTTCTAAGTGTAAGATCATATCATCAGCAAATAATAGAAACTTTACTGCTTTCTTTCCTACTTGGCTGCCTTTATTTCTTTTTCTTGCCTAATTGCTCTTTTTAGAGCTTCTGGCACAATATTTAACAGCAGTGGGGAGTGACCATCGTTTTCATGTTCCCAATCTCAGTCAGAAATCTCTTAGTCTTTCACCATTAATTACAATGTTAGCTGTCATATGCACTTTATCATATTGAGAATGTTTACTTCTACTCCTTTCTTTTGGCATTTTTTTTATCCAGAAAGGATGTTGTATTTTGTCAAATGCCTTTACTGCATCAATTGAAAAGATCATTTGATTTTTCTTCTTCAATTTATTAATGTCATGTATTAAATTAATAAATGTAATACATTTATTCCATTCATTAATGTATTAATTACATTATTATTATACTATACATAGTATAATAATATATTATAATATAATAATATAATTACATTATTATATTATTAAGATTGATTTCCGTATGTAAACCACACTTTCATACCTGGTATAAAGCCCAATTGATTGTGATGTATGATTTTTTTATGTGTTTTTGACTTCAGTTAACGAGTTTTATTGAGGATTTTTGCATACATATTCATTAAATAAGTTGGTCTGTAATTTTCTTTTTTTCTTGATATCTTTATTTGCTTTTGGTAATAAGGTGATGCTAGTTTCATAGAATAAGTCATTCTATCAATTTATGTCTTTTAATTAGGGAGTTCGATCCATTAACCTTCTAATCTTTCTAATTGGATTCTGGAAAGAAAGAAAAAAAGAAAGAAAGAAAAAAAGAAAGAAAGAAAGAAAGAAAGAAAGAAAGAAAGAAAGAAAGAAAGAAAGAAAGAAAGAAAGAAAGAAAGAAAGGAAGGAAGGAAGGAAGGAAGGAAGGAAGGAAGGAAGGAAGGAAG
>JAKSZT010013614.1:350130-361655 GCA_026826555.1 Tolypeutes matacus | reverse complement strand
AAGGAAGGAAGGAAGGAAGGAAGGAAGGAAGGAAGGAAGGAAGGAAGGAAGGAAGGAAGGAAGGAAGGAAGGAAAGGGGAAGGAAGGAGAGGGAGAGAGAGAAGGAAGGAAAGGAGGGAAGAATGAAGGGAGGAAGGAAGAGAGGATGGGAGAAAGATGGAAATGATGGGTATAAAAAACATCCATGTGGCAAATAGAGTACCATTTAGAAGCAGTAAAGTAGGTGATACTAAGGAAGTTGTTTATCATTTTTTGAGTGTGAAAATGATACTAAGATTATATTGGAGAAAGTTTTTACTCATGAGATCAAAGTTCACATAAGAAGAGAGGAAAGTTTAATGATATTTTGTAATTGCTGTCAAATGTTCCCTTTTATTGATAAATTTCTGTTTCAGTTGCTCTACATTACACTATGTACACACACAGGATGGATATTAATAATTATTTAATTGATGGACTGGTAAATTGTATACAATTTTATTTTTCTTTCTATTTTCCTTTATGTTTGAAAATATTCATAATATGAATTGATATAAACTAAATTGTGGAAAAATGAAGAAAACCCAGCAGCAGTCTGAATGATTTGATACCTGAAAAATCGAAACATACATTTCTATGGCAAACTTATGAAAATAATAGCTAATCCACCAATTATCTTACATGACACATGTCAGGAACACTGAATTTCACTCTAGAAAGACTGTATATTTTGAGAAATTTTTCATTGAATGTAAAAAAAAAAATCAATAGTAAACATGCCTGGCTTAATCATTGACAGGTAAAAATATGTGCATTTTTCCAAAACATGCCAATAAATACCAGTTTCATTATAAATGAGAAAAACATATGAAATATTTTTCTCAACAACTTTAGAGTTTTCTTTATAGTACATCTTTTTACATGTTCAATATGATAATTTTTTTCATTGCCATAATTGTCTCTAACATTTATTTCTTTTTTTATATATTTTTGAAATATTTTAAAAGATACTTAGATTACATAAAATGCTACATAAAAAAATATAAGGGATTCCCATATGCCCCACTCCCCATGCCTCCCACTTTTCCCCACATTAACAACTTCTTTCATTAGTGTGGTGCATTCACTGCAATTGATGAACACATTTTGGAACATTGCCACTAAGTATGGATTATAGCTTAAATTGTAGTTTACACTCTCAATTCTGTAGGTAATGGCAGGATATATAATGGCCTGTATATGTCATTGCAGTCATTCAGGACAATTCCAAGTCCTGAAAATGCCCCCATATTACACTTCTTTTTCCCTCTCCCTGACTTCAGCACCTCCAATGGCCAATGTCTCCACATCCATGATATAATTTCTTCCATTGCTAGAATCACAATAAGTCTATAGTAGAATACCAGTAAGTCCATTCTAGTCCATATTTTATTCCCCAATCCTGAGGATTCTGGGATAGTGTTGCCCACTCCACCTCTAACTCAGAGGGGGCTTTGATCCCACATGGCTGATGTATGGGATTCTCTTGCTTGCAGTTGTAGACTCTCTCAGTTCCTTGGGGTGGTGGTTGTCCATCCTCACCTCCTTGTTAGTTGTCCTGGGTGAGTCCAATGAACTGGAGAGTAGGTGTTGCAACTCTGTTGAGGCTCAGGGCCCAGGTGGCATATGGACCACCCAGAGATTCAAGTCTCTTGGATGTACACCTACTGTCTCCAGCACCAACTATAGGTTCAAATAAAAGGCATAGAAGAAGCATGTGTAGATAAGTCACATCTGAGACCAACTCTGTCAGATTTGGGAGCACAAACTCCAAAGTAGGGCCCACTGGCAAGGCACCAAACTCCAGAGATATCTGCCATGACTCTAGGACCTGGGTATCTCCAGAGCCCTCAGGGACCCTACTACTTGGAGTAGTATATACTTTGGCAGTATATGATATCCTGTTGAGATGTGCATAAGCGTTGCCTCTCTGATGACCTCCCGACTCACTTTGGAGTCTTTTAGCCAGATAAACTCATATGTCTTTACCTTTTCCCCCTTTTATTCAAGGTCTTTTTCCAGTTTCCTCACCAGCCAGTGCTTGGTAGTAATCCCTCAGTGCCAGGGAGGCTCATCCCCGGGAGTCATGGCCCATGCTGGGGATTAGATAATGTATTTATATGCAGAGTTTGGCTTAGAGAGAGGCCACATTTGAGCAACAAGAGGCTCCAAATAGGTAACTCTTAGGCACCCTTCAACACTAGACTAAGTTGTCATTTCAAGAGCAAAGCCTTGTAAGCATAGTCATCAATTTCAAGAGCCCATCAATGACCATCCTTCTTCACTAGTCATTGCACCTGTACTTGGGGGATGATTGCTGTTCCATTGAGAAAGTGGCAGAGCTCCCCCAGATAGGGATTTAATATTCTTTCAGTTCTTGTGTGACTCTCTACCCACTGTGGCAATACCCCATGACACTTGAACACATTTTATACCTTATATGTATGTCCAGGTGAACTTTCTCCAATGTATCCCCCATCACTGACACCCCAAACCAATGATCCTCCAATGCAACTGTTGTAACCCTTCTGTGATCCAAAACCTCTTCAAAAATGAGGCCAAAAATATCACCAAATACAATTAATGGTAAAATGAAATAATGATAGGTTTAAACATAAGAAATAAAATACATAATAATTTAGAAAATCTAAAATTAAAATAAAGTAAAAAAAGAAATTGGGATATTGAAAAAATAATGAAAAATATTTAGAAAAATAAAAATAATATATATATATATATATGTTTTGCATTTCATCACTATAATATCTGTTGTCCTATACGAACAGTGGATTTTTCTTCCATTTCTTCCCCAGTGTCTTGCTTTTTTTCATTTTGTCTTCAAAGAAGTTTTATGTCACAGTAAAGTCACATACAGAAAATAGGGGACTCCCATATACCCAACATCCTTCCCTTTCTCCCCCTTCCTGTATTAATAACTTTTTTACATGAATGGTACATTTGTTACAACTGATACATCAATATTGAAACACAGCTATTTATCATGGTCAACGGTTTACATTTTAGACTTCACATTTTTTAAATTTTTGATGAAATTTTACATAACTTGTATCCATTATTGCAAGATCATGCAGAACATTTCCATTGCCCGCTAGATCCCCCCTCTTCCATCTTTTCTATTCCTCCCTCCCCCTGCCCTCATTGCCCATGGTGACCCCCAGGCTTCAATCCTTGAAGGACAAGATTCATAGATACTTGCAACAATGTTGAGGGCTTGACACATTAGTCTTTCCTCCTTATTAGGAACTGCCCATGCTCTCAAGAGACAACCTCCTGTCTGTTTGAGAACATATGGGGCCTGCACAGGATGGGAGACAACTCCATCCCAGTCATTATGTGGGTATCCACCCACTGATACAACACACTATGACAAAATGATCACTTGCACATTCTCTAGAAGACTACCCCATGTGTGCCCTGTCCCAAATGCACCCCACCCCACACCCTGAACCAGTAACCCTTCCTTGTCATATTGTCAAAAGAGCTTTCTCAACAAAGTAGTTTTAATCACGTACCTTCCAATCCCCAGTGTTCACCTACTCCTTCCCCCAAAACTCCCCCAGTTCCATGGAGAGTCCAACACATCCTCCCCACCCTATCCCCATGTCAAGCTTGCACTGCCCAACCCAATAGTATCACTACAACCCTGTCATATCCCTTCACTGCACAATTACTCACTTTCACCTTTTCATATGGGCATATGCCACCCATATGGGCATTGGCTCACAACCTTCTTCTACCTTTCTATTTCCTGTAAACCTATCTTCCAGACTCTAGCTCTCTGAGTCTGCTCAATTTGCTTAATTCATATCAAAGAGGTCATGTAATATTTGCCCTTCAATACCTGGCTTGCTTCACTCAACATAAGGTCGTCAAGATTCATCCATGTTATCCCATGTGTTAGTAATGTATTCCTACTTACAGCTAAGTAATATTCCATTATCTGTACATATCACATTTTGTTTCTCCATTCATCTGTTGGTGGGCCTTTGGGTTAATTCCAACTCTTGGCGATAGTGAATACTGCCGCTATCAACATTGGTGATATCTGTTCATGTCCTTGCTTTCAATTCTTCTGGGTATATACCCAGCAGTGGAATTGATGGATCATATGGCAGATTTTCAGGTTTTTGAGAAACTGCCAAACTGTCTTCCACAATGGCAGACTCATTCTACATTCCCACCAGCAGTGTATGAGGGTTCTCATTCCTCCACATCCTCTCCATCATTTGTAGTCCTCTGCTTTTTTTAATGGCCACCTGTCTATTAGGTGTAAGATGGTATCTCAATGTTGTTTTGTTTTGCATTTCCCTAATAGCTAGTGATGTTGAGCATCTTTTAATGTGCTTTTCAGCCATTTGTATTTCATCTTTGAAGAAGTGTCTGTTCAAATCACTTGCCCATTTTTTAAATGGGTTATCTTTTTATTTTTGAGATATAGGATTTCTTTATATATGCTGGATCTTAGGCTCCTATCTGATATATGGTTACAAAATATTTTCTCCCACTGAGTCTTATTACTTTCTTGCCAAACTCCTTTGAGGTGCAAAAAGTTTTAATTTTGAGGAGGTCCCATTTATCTATGTTTTCTTGTGCTGCTTGTACTTTGGGTGTGAAGTTCATGAAACCATTTCCTATTACAAGGTCCTGTAGATGTTTCCCTATATTATCTTCCAAGGTCTTAATTGTCTTGGCTTTTATATTTGGATCTTTGATCCATTTTGAGGTGATTTTTGTATAAGGTGTGAACTAGTGTTCCTCTCTCACTCTTTTGGATATGGATGTCCAGTTATCAAAGCACCATTTGTTGAAGAGGACATTCTCTCTCCGTTGAGTGAGTTGGTGGCCTTGTCAAATATCAGTTGTCTGTATATGTAAGGATCTATATCAGAACTCTCAATTCGGTTCCATTGGACAGTATGTCCATCATTGTGCGAATGCCATGTAGCTTTGTAGTATGTTTTAAAGTCAAGTAGTGTGATTCCTCCAATTTCATTTTTCTTTTTCAATATGTCTTTGGTTATTACGCACCTCTTACACTTCCAAATAAATTTCATAGTTAGTTTTTTGCCCTCAGTGAATAATACAGTGCTGATTTTTATTGGGATTGCATTAAATCTGAAGATTAGTTCAGGTAGGATAGACATCTTAATGATGTTTAGTTTTTCCTATCCATGAACAAAGAATATTCTTCCATTTATTTAAGTCTTATTTGATTTCCTTTAACAGTGTTCTTTTCTTTGTATAGGTCATTACATCTTTAGTTAAATTTATTCCTATGAATTTGATTTTTTTACTTACTATTTTAAATTGTATTTTTTTAATGATTTCCTCCTCAGTTTGGTCAGGATGGGTGTACAGAAATGCTACTGATTTTTGCACATTGATCTTAAAACCTGTGACTTTATTGAATGCATTTATATGTTCTAGAAGCTTTGTTGTAGATTTCTCAGGGCTTTCTATGTATAGGATCTTCAAATCTGCAAATAGTGAAATTTTGACTTCTTCCTTTCCAATTTGGATGCAGTATATATATTTTTCTTACCTCAGTGTTTGAGTAAGTACTTCTAATAAAATGTTAAATAAGAGTGGTGATAGTGGGCATTCTTGTCTCATTCCCGATTTTAGAGGGAAAGCTTTCAGGATTTCACCATTCAATATGATGTTAGCTCTGGGCTTTTCATATATACCCTTTATCATGTACAGAAAGATTCCTTCTGTTCCTATCATTTACATTTTTTTTAAATCAGGAAAAGGTGCTGTATTTTGCTGCTTGCTTTTTCTGCATCTATTGAGATGATCATGTGAATTTTTTCTTTCAATTTGTTTATGTGGTGTGTCACATTGATTGATTTTCTTATGTTGAACCATCCTTGCATACCTAGGATGAAACCCACTTGGTCATGCTGTATAATTCGTTGGATGTGTTGTTGAATACAATTACCAAATATTTTGTTTAAATTTTAGCATGTAGTTTCATTCGATAGATTGGTCTGTAATTTTCCTTTCTTGTGGCACCTTTGTTTGCCTTTGGTATTAGGGTAATGTTGGCATCATAGAATGAATTAGGCAATGTTCCTTCTACTTCTATTTTATGGAAAAGTTTAAGCAGGATTGATGTTAATTCTTTATGGTATATTTGGTAGAGTTCACCTGTGAATCAATCTGGTACTTGGCTCTTCTTAGTTGGGAGGTTTTTGATGACTGATTCTAATTGTCTGTTGAGTTCATCAATTTCGTCTTTTGCCAATGTAGGCTCTTTCATGTTTCTAGGAATTTGTCCATGTCTTCTAAATTATCCTTCTTGTTGGGATATAAATTTTTAAAATATCCTCTTACGATACTCTTTATTTCTGTGAGGTCAGTGACAATATCCCTTTCCTCATTTCTTATTTTGTGTATCTGCATCTTCTCTCTTTTTTCTTTACTAGTCTAGCTAAGGGGTTGTCAAAATTATTGACCTTCTTGAAGAACGAGCTTTTTGTTTTGCTATTTTTTCTAGTGCTTTCTTAGTTTTTATTTCATTTAATTCTGCTTTAATCTTTGTTATTTCCTTTTTTCTACTTTGTTTGGAGTTATTTGTTGTTCTTTTTCTAATTTCTCCAGGTGTGCAGTTACGTCTTCAATTTTAGCTCTTTACTCTTTTTTAATATATGCATTTATGGGTATGAATTTCCCTCTCAGTACAGCTTTTGCGGTATCCCATTGGTCTTGATATGTTGTGATGCCATTTTCATCCATTTCAAGGTAGTTGCTGATTTCTTCTGAAATTTCCTCCATGACCTACTCTTTTTCTAAAAGTGTGCTTTTTAACTTCCATAGCTTTGTGCTTAATCTGGTTCTCTGGCCCTTACTGATTTACAGCTTCATTCCATTGTGGTCAGAAAAATTACTTTGTATAATTTCAATCTTTCTGAATTCATTGAGAACTTTTCTGTGACCTAGCATGTGGTCTATCTTGGAGAATGACCCCTATGCACTCAAGAAGGATGTATTACGCTACACCCGCTGTATTTGGGTGTAGTGATCTGTAAATGTATATTAGGTATAGATCTTCTAATGTATTATTCAAAGTCTTTGATTCTTTATTGATTCTCTGTCAAGGTTCTGTCTAATGGTGAAAATGGTGTATAAAAGTTCCCCACTATAATTGTAGAAGCATCTCTTTCTCCACTTAGTTTTATCAGTGTTTGCCTTATGTATTTTGAGGTGCCCTGGATAGGTGCATAAATGTTTATTTTTGTTCTTTCTTCCTGAACGATTACCTCTTTTACTAATATATAGTGTCCATCTTATCTCTTACAATAATTTTGCATTTGAAGTATATATAGTTGGATATTAGTATACCTACTCCCAATCTTTTTTGGTTATTGTATGCTTTTGAGATTATTTTCCAGCCATTCAATTTCAGCCTCCTTGAATCCCTGGAACAAAGGTGGGCTTCTTATAGACAGCACATAGATGGGTCATATTTCCTTATCCAGTCTCCCCATCTGTGTCTATTAAGTGGTGAGTTTAATCTGTTAACATTCAGTGTTATTACTCTCAAGGAATTTCTTACATTAGTCATATTTTCTTTGGGTTTATGTATGTCATATGTTGTTTTTATTTCACTTTTTGTCTTTTTTTCCATTGTTCTTACACTCTCCTCCAACTCTCTCATTCCTGTTCTTTCCTTTCAACCTATAGAACTTCCTTTAGTATGTCTTGAATGGCAGGTTTCTTATTCTCATACTCTCTTAATTTCTGTTTATCTCTGAATATTTTGAATTCTCCATCATTTTTGTAAGCCAGCTTTGTTGGATAGAGAATTCTTGTCTGTAAGTTTTTTCTTTTAATACCTTAACTATGTCATGCCATTGCCTTCTTGCCTCCATTGTTTTATATGGGAAATCAGCAATTAAATTTACTGAGCTTCCCTTGTATGTGATGATTCTCTTTTCTCTTCCCGCTTTCAGTATTTTTTCTGTCTTGAGCATCAGACATTTTGACAAGTATATGGCTTGGTGTAAGTCTGTTGGGATTTATACTGTTTGGGTTGTGTTGTGCTTCCTGAACATGTACATATATCTCCCTCAATATGGTTGGGAAATTTTCAGCCATCATTTCCTCCAACACTCCTTCTGTCCTCTTTTCCTTCTCTTCTCCCTCTGGGATGCCTATAATGCATATATTTGTGCATTTTGTGTTGTCATTCAAATCCTTAAGTGCCTGTTAGATTTTTTTCTATCTTTTTATCTATCTGTTCTACTATCTCTTTGATTTCAGATGTACTGTCTTCCAAATCACTAATTGTTTCCTCTGCCTGTTCAAATCTGCTGTTATGTGCCTCCAGTGTCTTTTTGATTTCTTGTATTGTGCCATTCATCCCCATCATATCTGTTATATTTTTATGTGTGTTTACAATTTCTTCAGTACATTCTCCCAGTGTCTTCTTAATATCCTTAATCTCTTACTCCACTTCATTAAATTTGTCCATGATATTTGTTTGGACAGCTTTGATAAGCTCTTCTATGTTCTGCATCTCTTCTTCCTTTTTAGTTTGTTCATTGGACTGGGCCATGTCTTCCTGTTTCTTAGTATGGTTTGTAATTTTTTTTGTTGCTGCCTGGTCATTTTTTTATCTTGATGGGTTTATTCAGTTGATTAGCTTCTTTCTTTACTCTATGGTTTTATTTAATTGCCATTTTTGTGTATGTGTTAAGTTTTATCTTTAACAGTTTGTTCTTATTATTCTGTTTCCTTGTCTTGTCTATGTTCCCCTGAAGGAAAAAATTAGGCCTAGAGAGCATGTAAGAAGTAAAATAAATAAAAATATAATAGTAATAATAATAATAGTAATCAATAGTAGAGAAACTGTGTAAGACCTTGGAAAACGAATATTTAACTCATGTTATCTGTGTAGAGTAATAGGAATAAAAAAGTGGATTACCAACAATGAAATGGGAAACCAAATAGAGAAAGATATACAGAATGAATTAAAAGGCCAGAATGATGAGGCGAGAGGGAAAGAGAAAGCAAAAGACAAAAAAAAAAAACTTAATAACAGGAAAAAACAAGATAAATGAGATAGAAATAAAAACCAATAAAATTGAGGACTAAACAAAGAGAGGTGGAATATAAGAACAACAACTGAAAGCAGAAGTTAGAAAGATGAAGGAAAGAAAAGAAATAGCATTGGCAGACAAAATTGATATACACAGAAAAGAGGAAATCAAGGAAGAGGAAATACAGTAAACAAGAAATGAGCCAGCAGTGTTGGAGGCAGCCAGAAAGAGGTGAAGCTAAAAATGCACGTGATGGCCGACCAACAACAAAGAACAAGCCTGATCCTATATTTAGCCTTCTTGGAGGAAGCAGCTCACCCTGCTCCCACGCACGTGAAACCTTCCCACCTTCCACAGATAGCAAACCCTCCCTAGCAACCAACTGTGCCCAATCCCAGCCTGCCACATATGCCTTACACATACTTCCCCTTTCTCATGATATATATGTCACCACCTCCCTCAATAAAGCAGAAGCATGTAGAAAGTCTCTCCTGTGTGTGTCTGTGTCAATTGTCTCTACATCCCTCTCACTGTGTTGGCGCGAGCCCCGGTTGACTGCCTCGCGGGTCGGGACAACTGGCGCCCAACGTGGGGCTCGAGTGCCACCTGAGAGATGGGAGCACCGCATCCACGAGGAGGGCCCTCTCACTCATAGCTGCGAGAAATTCATCGCGAAGGACAACGGTGCTGGCGAATGAAGGAACTTCCACTTGAGTAAGTCTATCTTTGTTTTTCCCTTTATCATGGGTCAAACACTTAGTTCTCATCAGCTCTATATCACTCAAATTAAGGATTCCCTCCAGGTGCAGGGGGTCAAAGTCAAGAGAAAGGATCTTTCTAAATTTTTCACTTACATTATAGATTCTTGCCCCTGGTTCCCCAAGGAGGGAACTATCAACCACCAATGCTGGCTCAGAGTCGGCGATTGCTTAAAAGATTATTATAGAACCTTTGGCCCCGAAAAAGTGACTGTAACAGCCTTCTCTTATTGGAACCTTATCAATGAGATTTTGAAAACTGACTCTCCTGATATTACCTATCTTCGCAAACAGGGAGAGGCAGTCTTACAGAGCTGCTCCCGCCCGGTTTCAAGATGTTCAATCGTTACCATTGATATACCAGAGAACCCCCCCATTAGGGACCAAACTGGTGACAGTAATACACCCTTACCTGCCAACCTAGATAAGCCTCCACCCAACTTCCTAGTAACCGAATACCCAGAACCCGGATCCCCTTCTACCAATCAGAACATGTTGACCCCCCCACGCTAACTCACCTCCCCCCGATGATTCTCTTTAAATAAATCCAATTAATCCCTTCCCTCCTTTCCATCCTCCTCCTCCTTATAACCCCCACGTTTCATCTGCTCCTCCCCTTACCTTTCCCGCATATGCTAGTCCCCTGCCTCCATCCTCCGCTGCTGAAGAGGCAGCGGAAGGCGCCGGCCTCCACACCGCCTTTAAACAAAATCCACAACAGGACAGTGCTTTACTCAGCTCCATACAAGCACTCACCCATGCGCTGTCACAGCTATGTCCCCCTCCCCCTCCTAGTAACCCCACAGGCCGAGCTCATTATGCCTTCTCTATCATGCGTAGGGATCCCTCGCCCCCTCCGGCCTCCGCTGATAATGAAAGCGGCGACCAGTCCCAAGATGGCGCTGACTGCTCGTCTCAAAATGGCGACCAGGAAGAAATTCAACCAGCTGCCTCCTCCTCGTCTTCTGAAGGCGAGGAGGAAGCAGCGCCTGGTCCTTTGTCAGCCCGTTCTGAATCTTCCAAGTATAAGCCTCTTAATTTAAAATACATAAAAGACCTAAAAAGGGCAGCGAACGATTATGGCCCCACCGCTCCCTTTACTGTCACATTATTAGAAAGCCTCAGTGAAAAAGAACTCACTCCCAATGACTGGACGCAATTAGCCAAAGCTACCCTGTCCAGCGGTGATTTTCTTTTATGGAAAACTGAATATGAGGACTGGTGCTGGCGGCAAGTGAACCGTAAGGCGCAGAAGCCTGAATCTAAAACCTGTACCTTAAAAACGCTTCTGGGGCTCAGTCCTTACAACCTAAATATGAAGCAGGCACAATTTCCGCGAGGACTAATTGGTCAGGTACAAGCCGCGGCTTTACTTGCCTGGCGTAAGCTCCCCCCAAAAGACTCTGCCACCTCATCCCTAACAAAGATCATTCAAGGACCAGATGAGTCCTATAGTGATTTCTTGGGCAGACTTAAGGACGCAGCCAGGCGCTTACTTGGGGAAAGTGAAATCAATAGTGAGTTTTTTAAACATCTCGCTTTTGAGAATGCTAATTCCGCTTGCCAAGCGGCTATACGCCCCTTTCGCAATACCCCTATCCATAATTATATCAAACTTTTGTTGAACTCTAAATTAACCTACCCATAGGCCTTCATGGCAACCAAAGTAATGTAGAAAAGAAAA
>JAKSZT010013614.1:249702-350120 GCA_026826555.1 Tolypeutes matacus | reverse complement strand
CCTACCCATAGGCCTTCATGGCAACCAAAGTAATGTAGAAAAGAAAAGTTTCCCACTGTCTCCTAAGTGTCTTATCTGAAAAGCATACAACCTCCCCTCCCTTGAACAATCTCGCAAGGACAGACAAGCATACAACCTCCCCTCCTTTGAACAATCCTGCAAGGACATCTCAACCCTGCAGCTGTGACCCAGGCTATCAGGGCATTCTGTGCAAATGCTAGCTAACTGCCAAAATCCGCTTCTGTTTATCCTGCTTGCTTGCAAACTGCCACAGCAACCCCCTATAAAAAGGAGCCATTTTAAAACCTGGGGGCTGCAGTTCTCTCCTGCATGAGAGGTGCTGCAGACGCCCGCGGGCTTAACTCAATAAACTTCATAAAAGTGGTTAAAGTCTGAGTGTGGTCGATCTCCTAAGTTATAACACTTTGTTCAGGGATTAGTCCCACACAAGCTTTACTGGCGATTGGAGCCGCTTTCCAAAACCAGCAAAAAATAAGCCCCCCAACTTGTTATAATTGCAAACAACCAGGCCATTTTCTAAAACAATGCCCCATCAGGAACCCACCATCCCCAATGCCTCTTGGCTTTGCTTCCCCCTCTCACACCCGCCCCCCACCTAGAACCATTTGCCCGCATTGCAAAAAAGGATTTCATTGGTCCTCTGAGTGTCACTCAAAAACAGACATCTCTGGCCAACCTATACCTTCTTGGCCGCTGGGAAACTCCCAATGGGGCCGGCCTCAGGCCCCACCCAAGGCAAGCCCAGGGGCATTACGGTTTGTCCAGCCACCCCCTACTGCAGTGCCTGCTCTCCCAACCATAAACCATGCTGCCACGTCTCAGACTTATGGCGAGCAACAGCGGAAAGTGCAGGACTGGACCTCAGTGCCGCCTCCGACTCAATATTAACCCCAGAGTCCAGCCCTCTCCTTATTCCAACAGGAGTATATGACCGCTGCCCTCCAACACCTTTGGTCTTATTTTGGGCAGGGCCAGCACTTCCTTAACAGGGGTCCAAGTTCTCCTGGGAATACTGGATGGCGATTATGAAGGCGAAATCAAAGTGATTGCAACAACCGCTCATAACATAATCCCCATCTCTGCCGGCACCCGAATAGCACAGCTTGTCATTCTCCCATTGCATCATATTAACTCCAATTTTAAAAAACTACAGAGGAGCACCGAAAACCCCGGTTCCTCTGATGCTTACTGGGCACAAGCTATAACCCACAACCGGCCCACGTTAAAATTAAAGCTGAATGGCAAATCTTTTGAGGGCATATTAGATACAGGAGCCGATGCCACAGTCATTTCTTCAAACCACTGGCCCAAATTTTGGCCCCTTACTGATGCTACCACCCATCTACAAGGAATAGGCGGAGGCGCTAAACCCCTCCAAAGTTGACAGACTCTAAATTGGGAAGATGATGAAGGAAATAAGGGCACGGTTACTCCGTATATTCTTCCCAATCTTCCTGTCAATCTGTGGGGTAGGGACATCCTCACCCAAATGAAAGTCTTTTTGTGCAGCCCTAACAGCACTATTGCTGCCCAAATGCTTAATATGGATTTCCTGCCTGGCAAAGGCTTAGGCAAAAATATTCAAGGTATTAAACAGCCCATTTCAGTGAAACCTAATCCAAACAAAGCAGGACTTGGGTTCCCACAGGATTTAATATAATGGCCGTTGACATCCCTGTACCCCATGCTGAAAAAATTTCCTGGAAAAAATCAGAACCAGTATGGGTTGATCAATGGCCCTTAACACTAGAAAAAACCTTAGCAGCTATAGAGTTAGTACAGGAACAACTTGCTGCTGGCCATATTGAACCTACCCAGTCCCCCTGGAATACCCCCATTTTTGTCATAAAAAAGAAATTGGACACATGGAGACTGCTACAGGATTTACGGGCTGTGAATAAAATGATGATTCCCATGGGAGCTTTACAGCCTGGTCTCCCCTCACCGGTCGCAATTCCTTCAAATTTCCATAAAATAGTCATAGACTTAAAGGATTGTTTTTTTTCCATACCCCTTCACCCTGAGGGCAGGCAACATTTCGCCTTCAGTGTTCCTCAAACCAATTTTCAGGGTCCAATGCCTCGATTTCAATGGAAAGTCTTGCCACAAGGTATGGCTAATAGGCCCACCTTGTGCCAAAAATTTGTTGCTACTGCAATTAATCCAACAAGTCAGGCTTGGCTACAAGTCTATATTCTCCATTACATGGATGACATATTGCTAGCGGGACCATGCTTAACCGAACTTCATTCTTGCTACCGAAATCTTCTTAAGCATTTAATAGCTAAAGGCCTTCTAATTGCCCCTGATAAAATACAAACCTCTAACCCCTTCTCTTACCTTGGATTCGAACTATGGGGTCAGCGAGTTCTTACCCCTCGCATCAGGTTACAAACCTCCCATTTGCTAACGTTACATGATTTCCAAAAATTGCTAGGAGACATTCAGTGGCTTTGCCCCTACCTTAAAATACCTACAGAAACGCTTCTCCCGCTCAACAAAATCCTAAAGGGAGACTCTAACCCATCCTCTCGACGGAGCTTAACTACGGAAGCAGCGCAAGCGCTTGAAATCATAAACCAGGCTATTCAAACCCAAACTTGTTACCAAATAGACTACCGCCACCCTTTGGTGTTCATAATCCTGGCCACGAATCATACCCCAACCGGTGTTTTTTGGCAATCTTGTCACAACCTGCACAGTAAACAAGGTCGTCCACTGCTCTGGGTTCACCTTTCTGCTACTCCCCCTCTAGTACTTTCACCGTACATCTCTCTTACAGCCGCCCTCATTACTAAGGGCAGGCAAACCAGTCGCCAACTTTTTGGCAAGGACCTGGACTCCCTTATTGTCCCGTATACACAAGAACAAATCAATTGGCTTTTTCAAACTGATGACGAGTGGGCCGTTGCATGCTCCTCTTTCACAGGCGACAGTGACAATCATTACCCAGCTAACCCATTAATTCAGTTCGCCAAAATCCACCCGTTTATCTTTCCAAAGGTCACAAAACAAGCACCCATTGATTCGGCGCTCCTAGTTTTCACTGACGGCTCTGCAAACGGAACTGCCGCCTATGTTATCCAAGATCAGGTTTTTTCCATGCCCTCCCCCTATACTTCAGCCCAACTTGTAGAACTCTGTGCAGTCCTCCAAGTCTTTTCCTGCCTCCGAAATCAACCCTTCAACTTGTACACCGATAGCGCTTATATAGCGCAATCAGTGCCACTGCTAGAAACAACTCCATTCATTAAACCTTCCACTAACGCGGTTCCACTGTTCTCAAAACTACAAAAATCAATTCTCAGAAGGCAACATCCCTTTTTTATAAGGCACCTCCGAGCACACCAACATCTACCAGGCCCTCTAACAAAGGGCAATGCATTGGCAGACTCTGCCACTCAACTATTGTGCCCTGCCCTTACAGATCCTTTAACCCTGGCCTCCCAGGCCCACGCTCTACATCACTTGAATGCAAACACCCTCTGTCTGAAGTATAGAATTACTAGGGAGCAAGCAAGGGAAATTGTCAAAACCTGCAAAAACTGTGTAACTCAACTGCCAGTTCCCCACCTAGGAGTTAACCCCAGAGGTCTTATTCCAAATGAAATTTGGCAAATGGACCTAACTCACCTTGCCAACTTTGGACAGTTTAAATATGTCCATGTGTATATCGATACTTACAGTGGCTTCATCCTAGCCAGTTTACAATCAGGAGAAGCATCCAAGCACGTTATATCCCACTTGCTGCATTGTTTCTCTATCCTAAGCCAACCTAAAATGATCAAAACCGATAATGGCCCTGGATACACTGGAAAAAACTTTCAAGCTTTCTGCCAGCAATTACAGATTAAGCACGTTACAGGTATACCATATAATCCTCAAGGTCAGGAGATCATAGAACGAGCCCATCGCACCTTAAAGAACACCCTAAACCGCCTAACTGAAAGCTCTCTTGATCTCTCTAAACAACGACCGCGAGATCTTCTGCACCATGCTCTCTTTGCCCTTAATTTCCTTACATTAGATGGCAGTGGGCAATCTGCAGCCGATAGACATTGGCACCCTAGCACACAATCACACCAGGCTACTGTTATGTGGCGCGACCCATCAACATCGCGCTGGAACGGCCCTGATCCCATACTCATCTGCGGACGGGGCTCAACCTGTGTGTACGACAGAAAAGAAGGAAGCCCGTGATGGCTCCTCGAAAGATTGATAAAACAGGTCAACCCACCCTTTGATAATAACAAAACCTCCAGGGTGGATACCCCCTCCCCGAGACAACCCTCTCCTTTTATCTTCCAGCATGAGATATGCCTTCTACTGATGCAACTCTGCACTGCTCCGGGACTCTTCCTGTGCGGCCTTGTCACTGCCCTTGGAGCTCTCCTGCTGTATGGCGGTGCTCCCCGCAGCTGGAATACTGCACACAAGATCTTAACCGTCTCACTTTTTGCCACGTATATTGGTCTGCTTATTGCCACCACCTGCCTTTTATAACTCTCCCTATATACAAAATGGACCAGCCTATCTGCTCCATACTCAAAATCTTCCTTATATGTGCCATGCCAAGAATCTTATATGGAGGAATGGGACCTCCCGTTTCTCGTGACGTCTTGCTTGAAAAACTCTATGGCAAGCCTTATGATTGTGGAGGGGGAAAAATGCTTAACCCCGATAGAGACACCACCAGACTCCAGTGCGTGCATTGTCCCACTCACATAGCCTATCTAATATCTACCCCTAGCAGAATAGGAGGATTGCAGTTGAAGTGGGTTTGCATAAGTCGTCCAAAAGTAATCCCCTCTGATGACGGCAAACTGGGGCCATGTCCCTGCAGCACTTATTATCCAGCTATTCACCGCAGTTGTTACTCCTCATTTCAATCCTGTACCGGTCCAAATAACCATACTTATTATACTGCCATTTTGGTAAAGACATCTAGTGGTTCATTTGGAGGATCGGGATCTGAAGTCCTGGGTAATCCTAAACTTGCCCAGGCCCCCTGTGGAGGCCTGAATAGTAAAATAGGAAATCAGGTCTGCTGGAACCAAAAACCTCCTGTACATGTGTCAGACGGGGGAGGCCCACAAGACCAAGCTCGACAGATCATTATCCAACATAGAGTGGAAGAATTGGCAAAAAAATTATTCCCTCAAATTGAATATCATCCTCTACCCTTACCAAAAGCCGCTAGCTCAGATATAGATGCTCAAACCCATGATATTCTTACAGCCTCCCTTAGGTTACTCAATGAAACCCATCCTGAGTTCATTCAGGGCTGTTGGCTGTGTCTGCGTACAGGAACCCCTATGCCACCTAGCTATACCAGCACCCTATGACACTTATTCTCCTTATCACAATAACTCCTGTGTCCTTATCCCACCTGTTACAGTGCAACCCATGTTCTTCAATAGTTCTTTTTGTTTATTTTCCCCATCACACAGCAATAGTGATGAGCTTGACTTAGGGATGTTCCAGTTTATGCAATGTAAATGAACACATAATGTATCTGATGCTCTCTGTGCAGACCAGGGTTCAGTATTTGTCTGCGGCAATAATCTAGCCTATTCCCTGCTGCCTACTAATTGGACGGGGCTATGCACTCTAGCCTACCTCCTCCCTGACATAGATATTATTTCTGGAAATGAACCTGTGCCTATTCCTAGATTGGATTTTATAGCTGGCCGCCATAAAAGAGCCGTACAGTTTATCCCATTTTTGGCTACCTTAGGTATAACAGGGGCCCTTGCCACAGGATCTGCCGGCCTAGGAGTGTCTGTTACTCATTATTCAAAATTGTCTAAACAACTAATTGAGGATGTTCAAGCCCTATCCGGCACGATCCGAGACATACAGGACCAATTAGACTCTTTGGCTGAAGTAGTCTTACAAAATAGAAGAGGGCTAGATCTATTAACTGCCAAAGAAGGAGGGATATGTTTGGCACTACAGGAACAATGCTGCTTTTATGCCAATAAATCTGGAATTGTCCGGGACAAAATTAAAAAGTTACAGGAGGACCTAGACAAAAGAAGAAAAGAATTAGCTGATAACCCCTTATGGAGTGGATTAAATGGAATCCTCCCTTATCTCCTCCCTATACTAGGCCCCATAATAACCCTACTTCTTATACTATCTTTTGGACCCTGGGCCATAAGAAAAATAATACAGCTAGTTAAGGATCAAATTAATTCTGCCCTGGGTAAACCAATTCAAGTGCATTACCACCGACTTCACCTCTCTGATCAAGCCATGACACCAAAAATGCTAGAAGATGTCTGCCCTCAGTAAGTAATAACATCCTCCAACCCTCCCCACCTATGAGCAGCTGAGTGCGAGGCAAAGCACTGCAGGAGATGGTTAAAAGTGAGTACAACCTAACCGTTCTCTGAGAAGCACGCCTCATTAGTACAAGGGTTCGTTCTAACTGAGCAGAATGCTCAATAAAACACTGGGCTGGCTAGCCAATGACGGGCAACTGGACTGACCCATCAATCAACCTAAGACAGGGACATGGCCTTCTGCTGCCATGTTTCCCAATGACGGGTAAGACTGATCGGGTGCAGCCCCGACCTAAGACAGGCACAGACCCCCCCCTCGCAAATAGTGCATTTGCATATACGAAATCCCTCCTAAGATGAGGCCTCTACTTCCCTCAGCTAGCTATACAATAAATAAGGCTCTAATAAAACAAAAAGGGAGGAGATGTTGGAGGCAGCCAGAAAGAGGTGAAGCTAAAAATGCACGTGATGGCCGACCAACAACAAAGAACAAGCCTGATCCTATATTTAGCCTTCTTGGAGGAAGCAGCTCACCCTGCTCCCACGCGTGAGAACTTTCCCGCCTTCCACAGATAGCAAACCCTCCCTAGCAACCAACTGTGCCCAATCCCAGCCTGCCACATATGCCTTACACATACTTCCCCTTTCTCATGATATATATGTCACCACCTCCCTCAATAAAGCAGAAGCATGTAGAAAGTCTCTCCTGTGTGTGTCTGTGTCAATTGTCTCTACATCCCTCTCACTGTGTTGGCGCGAGCCCCGGCGCGAAACCTTCCCGCCTTCCACAGATAGCAAACCCTCCCTAGCAACCAACTGTGCCCAATCCCAGCCTGCCACATATGCCTTACACATACTTCCCCTTTCTCATGATATATATGTCACCACCTCCCTCAATAAAGCAGAAACATGTAGAAAGTCTCTCCTGTGTTTGTCTGTGTCAATTGTCTCTACATCCCTCTCACTATGTCAGCGCGAGCCCCGGTTGACTGCCCCACGGGTCGGGACACAGCAGCACCTATTTTTTTAAAAAAAGGAGTAGGGGGAGATAGAAGAAAGAAAAACATCAAATTAAAAAGCAAATAAACACAGAAGCAAGCAGTCAAATAAAAACTAAGGAAAAACAGCCTTCCCTCTTAGGTCCCTGAGGAGATTTTCAGGCTGCTTGTGTTCATCAATCAATTACCCTGCAGCCTGACCTCTGCAGGGTTTGAAGAGGATTTTAGTGAGTAAACTAAGTTAAATTTTAAAAAATGTAAACTTTTTGTAGGAAGAATAAGAGACCCAAGAAAAGCTAATACAAAAATAATGTCTATGTTTTCCCTGTCCTGAAGTATCAGCAGGATGTTTGATATCCCAGTGGATCACTACTCTAAGACAGCCTGGAATCAAACTAGGGACCTTGTATATTGAAGGCAGAAATTCTTCCACTGTGCTAAACTTTCTTGTTGGGTCAGTTAACTCTTCAGAAAGCTATCCAGTCATTTTACCTTTGGAAGGTTTGACTCTGCAGTTGTACAGATTCCTGCTGCTTAAGAGTCTGTCCCTGCTCCTTTTCTATTCTTATTGCTTTTTCTCCCAGGGCAGCAGGATGCAATAGCCTGTGTGAGTAGATCCCCCCTCTCGTCTCCCCTGGTCAGTTTGAGTTCTCTTTTGAAATTCAAATGGGACCTTGGCAAGTGAACTCAGGCAGAAAAATGACTCTCAATTCTCTTCCAGACACCTTCTTCCTCCCAGCGGACCCTAAATAGGCTCTTGGAAGCTTATTAAGTGCTTCCCACTGTCCATGTCCCTTATGGGAGTCGAGCTTTTGATAGTTTTCAGAACAGGACTAATCAATTCCCTGACTCCACCCTCTCTTAGGCCAAGTTTGTCTATTCCAGTGTGATTAGGTAAATCAAGCCGCCTCAGCAGATTTGCCTCTCCCCTCCTCCTGGTGTCACCTTGAGGCAGTTGGTACGGTCCCCAAAGCTCAAAGGGTCTCCAGTCAACCAAACCCAGGGAAAGGAAACCCCTCTCCACCTTTGCCAGAATGCTCCCACTCTAGAACTCTCCCTCCTGCTGGGTGACCAGTGGTGTGAGACCGGGCTCACAGTGGCTTTTTGCCTTGAGGGTATGGCTTAGCTGTCCACAGTTTCCAGCCTCAAGGACCAGAAACTCATGGTTTTACTTTGAGCAATTTATCTCTTCATCCAGCTCCCTCCATATAGATGCCCCAAAGCCCCTGCTCTGTGGGTTCCCAAAAGAGCTCACTGGGGCAGGATCTGGCCCCCTCTCAGCCATTTTTTGTGTGAGAGAGATAGTGAGTGCCCATTTAAACCAATGTTACCTTGCCGCTTCTCTCTCAATATGATTATTTGCATTATTTAATATGATTATTGAAGATGACCTTGATCTGACTTTTTTATGTCTTTTTTGTGATACTTTAGATTGCATAAATGTTACATAAAAAATTTAGGGGATTCCATATCCCCACTCCCTCCCTACCCCTTCCACACTTTCCCATGTTAACAGCATTCTTCATTAGTGAGATACATTTGCTACAATTTGTGAACACACATTGGAGCATTGCCACTAAGCATGAATTATAGTTTACATTATAGTTTACACTCTTTCCCACACATTTTTTTAAGTTATAACTAAATATATAATGGCTTGTATCTCTCATTGCAACGTCATTCAAGACATTCCCAAGGTCCTGAACATGCTCCCATATTACAACTGTTATTTCCTCTCCATTTCCTTAGAGTCTCGGGTGGCCTCTGCCTCCACAACAACAACAAAAGTTCTTCCATTGCTAGAATAACAGTAAGTCTATAGTAGAAAAACTGTAAGCCTACTCTAGTTCATCATTCATTCCCCAATCCTGAGGACGTTAGGATGGTGATGCCCATTCCATCTCTAATTGATAGGTGGGTCTTAGATCCCATAAGGGCTGATGGTTGGGTCTGTCTTGCTTGCATTTGCAGACTCTCTCTATTCCTTGTGATGAGCATTGTCCATCATCATCTCCTTGTTACTTGCCTTGGGTGAGTCCAATGCACTGGAGAGTGGGTGTTGCAACTCTGCTGAGATTCAAGGCCCAACTGGCACATGGAAAGCCCAAAGATGTAAGTCTCATCAACATACACCTATCAAGTCTAGTACTAACTGTAAGTTCAAATAAAAGGGTCAGAAGAGCCATGTGTAAGGAAACCACAAATGAGTCCAACTCTGTCATACTGGGGAGCATAGATTCCAAAGTAGGGCCCACTGCCAAGGTGCCAAACTCCTGAGTTGTCTGTCTGGCCTATATTGTCTGGATGTCTCTAAAGTCCCCAAGAACCCCATTGATTGAGGCAATATTTACTGTGACAGTCAATGAGATCTTGCAGAGATGTGCTTAAGCATAACCTCTGGAATGACCTCCTGACTCACTTTGAAATCTCTGAGCCATAAAAGCTCATTTGTATTTAAGATTTCCTCCTTTGGGTCAAGGCCTTTTTTCAGGTGCATTGCTAGTTGGTGCTGGGTAATAATCTCTTGGTGCCAGGGAGGCTCATCCCCAGGGTTCATGTTTCATGCTGGGGGAGGGAGTTAATGCATTTACATGTTGAGTTTAGCATAGAGAAAGGCCACATTTGAGCAACAAGGAGGATTTCAAGAAGTAACTCTTAGGCAACATATCATACTAAGTTAACTTTCAATAGGTTCAAGAAAAGGTTCATAAGTACAGCCACTAATATCAAGGGCTCATCTCAATGGTCCATCCTCCTTCACTAGGCATTGCCCCTGTATTTGGGGGCTTGTTGCTGTCCCATTAGAGAATGTGGCAGAGCTCCCCAGGATGGGAATTTGATATTCTTTTGGTTGTTGTGGGGATCTCAACCCACCATGATAATGCTCCATGAACACTTGAACACATTCTATGCTCTAGCAGTGTACCCCAGGTGAACCTCCTCCCATGCATCCCTCATCACTGACACCCGGCAACAATGATCTTCCACTGCAAGAGTTTGGACTCCTCTGTGATCCAAAACGTCTTCAAAAATGAAACTATTAAAATAACCAACTAAAATTATTGAGAAGATGAAATAATAATAGTTTCAAAAATAGCAAACAAAATACAAAATAATTGAAAAAAATTGAACTAATTTAAAAAAATTGTTTTGACATTGTGTCTTTCACAACTTCAAAATATTATTTGAAAGCTATATTTTTTCAAGAAAATTGCATGTTCCTTTTGTACACCTCCAAAACATGAGAAAAAACAGCCCTTTTGTAGAGTTTACCATTGTATCTTTAATATAATATTATGTCCTGAGGTGAGATTAAGTTAAATTATTCCCCAGTGCTCTCCCCCTATAACTTCCAGCACTAAAATAGGTGACAATAAATGTGTTTCTACAATGTGAAATCAAGAAAATATGTATTTCAGTCATTTATTAAATATCAAAATTTTTAAAGTAGAAGTGGAGAGAAAGATTATCCAGATCCACTAAATAAATAGTGGAAAAGCAAATATATATTCCTGTTTTAAAATTTTGCAAGGATAAATCTTTGTTTAAACCTACTGTTTTTCAGATTTTAATCTTATTTCTGATTTCCACTATATATGTATCCAGTCATTCACACGATCATTTGCTGTTATTTCAGACTCCTTCAATCACAGGAGGTAAGGCCAGGGGCAATATTCTTACTGTTGTGACATCGTGCTGTGGGGGAGATAAGCTGAACTGAAAAAGACACATTAATATTTTGCTTTGGTCTTGCCTGCAAATAAAAGTGGCACCTTTGAAATGATATTGAACCCTTCAATGATATTGGTAAATGCAGGATATATATGAAATATAAATATTGTTGCAAAACCACCCTACCCCAGAAACTACAGTTATCAAATCAGAATGTACCACGTTAGTATGTGGGTAAGTCACCTCGGTTGAATAGTAGTAACTACAGGTTTAATGGAAGATGAAGGCCATGAAGAGATACTGGAACTCTGAAAGGGAGTCACAGAAACAGGTGTTGCCTATTTGCCTTTGGTGAGGAATCTGTGAATCCCCTGTGTGGCTAACACAACCCCATGAGAATAACTTATGCATTTCTTTCCTCCTTTGAGACTGTCCCAGAGGAGCAGGCATGTAACTTGTAATTAAACAGAAAATATCTGAAGGCTTCAGAGCAATCCAATGGGATACCTGCTAATTTCACAGCACATCTTTACATTCCCATATGAAGAGATTTATTTTAGATATGCTTCCACAGCTTCTTTTGTTTAAATATCTTCTGCTGTCACCCAGACTCTGCAATCAATATGTTACACTTGTAGGATAGATATTTTAATCCATCCTGTAACCCTTAATAATTCCCTTTTAATACAGTGACATTCATAGTCTTTATGGTTGAGGACACATTGGAGAAGTGTTTACAAACTGCTTAATGCATTCTTTTTAAAAAATTCACAAGGGAAACAGAAGACATCTATATGTGTAAACATTTTTCCATATAAGTTGTATTTTAACCTATTATTGAAATATAATATAAATACAAGTAAATGCACACACCACAAACAAATTTGACCAACTTAGCATATCTGTATAATCTCATTCCATATTAAACAAGAACAAAAACAACAAAAGGCAGCACAAAACATTATTAGAACTCAAAAAGAATCTCTTATCTTTCCTTCTACTATGAACAAACGCCCTTTCCTCCCAAAAAACTATAACAACTTTTCTGTATTCTAAAAGCTCATATATTGTTTTCGTCTATTTCTGTATTCTAAATAAGTGGATATCTTTGCATATTAATTTTGTGACAGGGTTCCTTCACTTAATACACTGTTACATGTATTCTAGATTGCTCATTTTCATTTTTGTATAGAGATCCATTTATGAATATTCTGCAAATTAGTTATCTACTATTCTATTAATCATTACAACCATTTGGGTGTTTTATGAATAGTGCTGCTAAGAAAATTCAAATGCATGTTTTGGTGGAAATATATATATATATTTCTGTTGGATATATTCTTTGCTGAGCCATAGCATATGTGTATTTAGCATTAGTAAATATTGCCAAATCATTTCCCAAAGTGGTTATACCAAGATACACTTGTACCAGCAGTGCACAATTGTTATCAGTGCTCATTATCCTCGTCCAGAATAGCCATGGTAGCCATTCTTAATGATGTGCAGGGGTATCATTGTAGTTTTCATCTGCATTATCATGATGTTTAATGAAATTGGGAATCTTTTCATAAGTTTAATGGCAATTTAGAAATTTACTTTTGAAAACTTCTCATCCAAGTGATTTGCCAATCTTTATATTGGGTTTCATGCCTATTACTTACTGATTTGTAAGAGTTCTTTTCACATTCTGCATGTGAGTCCTTTTCAGGCATGTATGTATGATGATATATGTTTGATATAAATTTACCCTCACCTTTGAGGGTTGCTCTTCTCATACTGTTAATTTTACTGAACAGAATTTCTTAAAATAGTCCAAATCTTTTTAAAAATATATCATTAGTTTTCTGTTTATAAACCATACACATCACAAAGATCTTTCTCTAAGATTTCCTCTGAAATTTTGTTTGCATTTCACATTTGGACCTTCAATCCATATGGAATTGATTTTGAATAGGGTATGAGGTAGATATCAGATTCTGATTTTTCCAAAAGAGATATAAAAATTACCTAATACCATGCATTGAAAAGATAACCCTTTCTCTTTTGGAGAACAGTGATGTTTCCATGATAAGTGAGGTGACCAAGGATGCATAAATCTGTGTTTGGACTCAGTATGTTGTTCCATTGGTCAAGTGGTCTATCCTTGGGACAATAGCATATTTTCTTAATTACTGTGATTTCATAATCAGTTGTGATATCTGGTCCTGTAATTCCTGTAACATTTTTTCTTTTTCTTTAAGATTATATTTGCTAAATTTTGTGTTTTGCTTTTCTAAATAAATTCTATACTTTCTCAAGTTTTGAAAGAAGGAAGAAAGGGAAGAAGTCAGAAATGGAGGGAGAAAGGAAGAATTTATATTTGGTTTTATTGAAGCTGTAGATCAACCTAGTATACTGGGCATTATTACAATATAAAATTTTCTATTTTATGAACATATTGTAAATACATTTCCATTTATTTAGCTCTTTTGAGATAACGTTTATATTTATTTCTCATTAAAGAGGACTTAGAAATTTTTTGTTAGAGTTATTCTTATGTTGGGTTTCTTTTTACAAAATATTTTTTTATATTAACTCTCCAATTTTATTTTATAATTGTTTATTGCTGTAATATAGATCTAAATTTTATTTTTTTTAAATTTATTTACTATCCAAAAAATTTATTAAACTCTATAAATCTAATCTAATCTATACTCTTTTTTTTTTTAACCATGAAATACTTTTTATTATATTTAACAAAACACATGAAAGATGTATATGCTGAAACCTACAAAACACTGATGAAAGAAATCAAAGATCTAAAGGGGAGAGAGACACTGTATTCATGGATTGGAAGACTTAATATTTTTAAGAATTCAAATCTCCCCATACTGTCCTATGGATTCAATGAGATTCTGATAAAAAATTCAGCAGGCTTTTATTGGAGAAATTGACTCTATACATGGAAAAACAAAGGACCTAGAACAGCTACAATGATTTTTAAGAACAAAATTGGAGAGCTTGCTCTACCTGATTTCAAGACTTACTTTTTTTATCTATACTCTTTTCTGTGTACTCAGTCATAACATTTACCAAAAATAAATAACAGTTTCTGATTTCATTTCCATCTTTTACCTTTTATTTTTTTCCATCCAAACTGAAATATATAAAATGTCCAGAATCTATGAATATAAATAGTGTGACTTGGTCTCCTAGTTTTGGAGTCAATTTCCATAGGAAAGATTTTAATATTTCATTATTACATTTGATAAAAGAATGTCATTTGAATAGAACAGAAACCCTGGAACGAAGGTTTCAAATAAAAGAGTTTGCATAGTGGACTTAAACTGCATTTCTCTAATGACAAATGATGCTGAATACCTTTTCATGGACTTAGCTGCTTTGACAGTTTGAAATTTTTTGTGGATCCAAGATAAGATCATGTCATTGAAGCTAATCCTTTTGTGTGGGCCCCTTTGATTTGGATTAGATTCCCAGGGGCCTTTGACTGGATTACTTCAGTAAGGTGTGGCCTGCTGTGTGTCTTGGTCCTCTTGCTGGAGTCCTTTAGAAACAGGACTGAAAGCAGAGACCCATGGAGAAAAGTAGCAGAAAAGGAGAGAAGGAACCTAGGAACTCAGAGAGGAACCATAGAGAGAGGAAGCCGCAGAGAGAGAATTCAGAAGCTGAGACAATGAGACCCTGAAGAGAAGCACATTCCTTCATGTGCCTTGCCATATGGAAGGAGTCCAGGATGGCCAGCAGCTGAACTTCAGTGTGACAACATCTCTGATGATGCCTCAATTTGGAAATTTTCATGGCTTTGGAATCTTAAGCTTTTAACCTAATAAAGCTGTCTTATATTTTCTCTAGAAGCTTTATAACATTAGGTTTTATATGAATGTCTAAGTTACATCTTGAGACAAGTTTTACATAAGGTGAAAATAGTGAATCAATATACATTTTTTCTCTCAAAAGGCGGTTCAAGTTTTTCATGCCCATGGTTTTCAAAAGCTTTACTTCCCCATGAACTGTCCTTAGTATCTTTGTTGAAAATCAATTGACTGTATATGTGTGAAACTATTTTAAATTATTTTCTGTTCCATTGAACTAGGTGTATAGCTTTTCACAAGTACCACATTCTCTTGATTATTTTTGCTTTATGATAAATTCTGAAATTAGAAGATGTGTCTTCCAACTTTATTCATTTTCTAAACTGTTGTAATTTTGTTCCTTTGCTTTATCTCATAAATTGTAGAATCAGCTTGTCAATTACTACAAAAATGCTTGCTTAATTTTAATTGTCATTGCATTGAAACTATAGAACAATTTGGGATTGCATTTTATTAATGAATTAACTGTTTCCAAGTGGACTGCCTACTATTATAATCTTTCTTTCCTTTTTTCTTTTTTTAATTCAAATTATATGGCCAGAATTCTCTATCAACCAACTTAAAAATCCTTGGTATGAGGTCAAGGTCTACATTTATTTTAAACAATTTTTCTAGATTTTCCTATATACTTACCCAGGTAGTAGTCTATAGATTAGTATACAAAAGCTTCAAGAAATTAAAAGACTTTATACTACTCAAAAAGCATGAACTTTAACTCTATCAGAGCTCTAATATTCTAATGCCCTATCATATAAATACATTACAGTTATCTATACTCTGTCCCTGAGATTAGAGTATAATTTTGTTTATTCACATCTTTCTCTCCGAAAAATTATTGTTTAAATTTATCTCGAAGTGTAGCACTTTAAATTTTAAATGTGAAATAAACTAATTTCTATTAAACAATTATAAACTCTGTAACATATTTTTTATATGATTTATTTCATTATATACATTCTTACTTGATTTTTAGAAAATTGAGCAGTTTGTATTCCCAGGTAGAAGAAACTGGATATCACAGAACTTATGTTATTAACCCAATATCATTTAGGTCATTAAAATCAGAGGAAGGATGATGTCATATATCACTAGATTTCTTTTCCAATACTATGTCATATATATTTTTTAATGGTAGGTCAGTTTTATTAGAGGTCAAAGTTCATCCATGCATTCAGTTTTATCACATAGTCTATTTCTGTAGAACCATTCATGTTTACTACAGAGAAAAAAATCGACTTGTGCTTTTATGTCCCAAAAGAGAGTTAGCGTGATTTCTCTTTGGGGCTTCCCCTGTGGACTTGAAGAATAACTCAAGAAGCTTATAAAAGAATCCAAATGAACACTATTCAGATGATACTTTGAGTTAGCAGTTAAGTTCCACGGATTAAAGGAAAGGTTTTCAAATTTTAATCACAAAATATTTTAGAAGCTGTAATTTTGAATCTCAAGTTATGGGCTTTAATGTATTTATATTGCATGCTTTAGTATTTAAGTTTGCGATCGTTGAGTTTAGTTAAATCAATGTTGTATTAAAATATGAACTGCATGCCTTCCAGGAAACATAATAGGGAAAACAAGAAGGGCTTCCTACATATTTAGGTAAATAAATATATGTAAATAGAGCTATAATGAGAAATTTGTTTTAATTTTCTTGATGGAAGTTAATAGTCAAAATAAGGGCAGTAGAGATAAGACACATTATTATTTGGGGAGAAAATAAGTTTATAACAAGTCATTGAGTATATGCCACATTGAGCATAATTAAATATATATTTTCTGATGGAGGATTAAAAATTAATTAAAATTTTATTTTACTTATTAGCTAATTGATATAGAAACCACTTTAGTTGGTGTTTTTGTTTTTAATTTCATGTCATTTTTAAAGTTTTCTGTCTTTAAAAAGAATATATATACATGAGAATAAATTTTCTCCTTTGTCTAGGAAATGATTCCAGAATTTTCTCGTCATAATGGCATTACAATATGGACAAGAGGAAATAGCTTAGAGTGTGGAGTCAGAGAAGTCTGGGCTTGAATCTAGACTCTGTTAATAACTAACCTTGTGAGCTTTGTCATGTTGCATTTTTAACTGGGCATGAGATTTCTCATCTTTACAAGAGCTCTAATATTTTAAGATTGCAAGTTGTTATGCAGATTACATAAGATAATGTATTCAAAAACCCCAACCTTCAGTAACCATTTAATAAGTGGTAACTGCTATCATAATTTTCCTTCTTCTCAAGTTTATTGTTTGTAAAAAATTGTTCTCATGGAATGTTTCTTTATTTTTTCATACTATATGAGAGGTGAGGAAATAGTTTTGAGTCTTCCAAAATGATCATGATTTTTTAAAAATTCAAGCTTTCTATATTTTTTCTCTCTAAACTTTATCTCCTTTTACAGGAAAATCACCTTCACATAAGCATAAACAGTCTAATATCCACAATATTACTTATTGGAAATACCTGTTTGAAGATCAGCTTGATGAAGTAGCTAAACCTCAACTTTTTACCTATTATTTCTCCAAATCCTTGCAGTGAAATAGATAATTTCTTTATTGGACATCATTTAATATGAAACATATCTTTATTCATATACCACTTCTTAATCTACAGGCAGAATCAGAGAAATCAACACTTGCAAGGAAATTATTTCAGCAAGTTTATCAGGAAAACCAAAGAAACCACAGGCTTTACTGACATAGCAAAGGCTGAATGGAATTGAATGGATGAACTTTTATGGCACATTAAAGCACAGAATAATGAGATTCATTGGGTTTACTCTCAATAAAATGTATTTTAATATATAGTTACTTTCCTAAAACAAACACATATATAATTAAAAGAAAAAAATATTTAGTATATGGTTTGGAACCCATTCATTGGTCAATGCTGTGATGATAAAAGTTGATTTAAAAACCCTCTATTAATTGTGTTTCACATAAATAGAATTTGGGTGTTGTATTTCAACTGAAGCATGCTAAATATAGAATCAAAGATTTAATTTAATACAAAATAATTTAATGAAGCTCATAAATAAGTACTCTGCCATAGCTACTATAGTCATGTAGTTGAACAAGTTAAGCCTAAAAATTTTGATCATTGTTATTATTCTTTTATTTGGAATGATGAAGTTACCTATCCTAGCTCACACTATCACTAGGTCTTAAACCAGAGATTTTCTTACAGGGTCTTAGAGGCCAAATATAATGTTGTCACTTTTTCATAATTGTTGTCTTGTCTTATAGGTAGAAGAGAAGGTTTGGCCGGTAATGTAGCTGAAATAACTCCTGTGTATGTCAACCAAGTATACTTTGTAATGAAGTCCTTTTTTAGACTACCTATTGTTATGTTTTACAAAACTTTTTGATTATTTTTAGTTCCCTTCTCTATAGAAGTATGGGGGATAGAGAGAGAGAGAGAGAGAGAGAGAGAGAGAGATGAATGTGAATGTGGAGTTCAGAGTGAAAAAGAGGATTATTGTTAATATAACTAGATTTTTATGATGCACAATGCATCAATACATATTTAGAATTAACAGATTATATTATGTTACTAATATAATTATAAAACTACATTAGAAATTATTATATTTATGCATATGTGCTTCTATATGTGTTCTCTATTAGTAATATATAATATGTCTGGATTTGCAGAGAAATCAGAAATTACCTTTTTTTCTCTTGAATTCTCTATGGATGAAATGATCATTTTTTGTTCTTTAGCCCCATATTTACGGTGTTGCTTTTTTTCACCACCTTCCATTTGGATCTGTAATAAACTTGCATGGCAAATAATTATGTAGGTCTTTCTTCACCTTCCATCTGTAGTTTTAAACTGATTTCCTCATTTTCTTCTTGATGTAGGGAATCTCAACTTGATAAAACTGTTGTATGTTTTTTATCTTGAATATAAATCATTTGTAAGTCACTGAATGTAGCACAGACCAAAGCATGGAGAGATTTCATTCCATTAAATATTGGAAAATACAGTTGCTAATTACTTAAGGATGAGTCAAACACTTCAGTCTATATCAAACAGAAAGAAAAACAAATATTTTTATGCTAGAATCCAGGGCATAATTATGGTGGATCCAGTATTGTGTTTCAATCACTGAGATATTCAGTTTAGATGCAGGTCCCTCTTTTTCTTTCATGTTTGTGTGTGTGTGTGTGTGTTTAATCTTTTTTTTTTGGTCATACACTTTACTTTCTTCATACTCCAATAAAGAAATACTCCTATGGTACAGGGAAAAACTAAAATTAAAACACCATATTGTAGTAAAGCAATGACAATAGCTTTTACAATAAATTTTTTGATGACTATTGGGTCATATTATTTTGTAGTTATTTTAGAAGTTCCATTAGCCATAATAACACATTAACAGTATAGCCACGATTTATTATTGATAGAAATATGTCTGGGAAGTCCATTTAAGGACTTTGCAAAAATAATGAGCAAATGCATAAAGAAATACCTTACACAGGTATTATTAACATTTGAAAAAAATTACAATGTTACAATACTAACTTGAGAGACCAAAAATGGACAACACACTTTAAAAAAACTGAAAAAAATTTTTTAAAAATATTGAATTGTTTTTGATGGAATAGAAGGTATGTTGGGGACGATCAAGGCGCGCCCAAAGCCCTTAGCAACTTGCGCCGAAAGCCCTAACCCCTCCCTAACAACAGCGATCTCCAATCATAGACCGCCATCTCTCCTTACCCACCATCCCTCCCCTTCCCAAGAGTATATATGCTTTGTTCTTTTTTTTTTTCATTTATTTATTTATTTATTTATTATTATTTTTTTTATTATTATGGGTAAAAATCAAAATTCTCACAATACATACAAACATTTGCAAAATGATATATAAATATATATGCATATATGTGTATTTGCTTACAAAAATGTTATTTATATATATATATACATATATTTTAAGAGGTGCTTAGATTACCCAAAGTATCACACGGAACCCACTGGGATTCCCATGTTGCCCACTTCCCACACCTCCCACCACATCCCACACAAACATCTCCCACAGTGTGGCCCACCACCCTCAATGAACTTACACATCCTGGAACCTTGCCTTGCTTTGTTCTTACAATAAAATTTTGCAGCTTGACCCCAAGGCTCACCGTCTCGCTGTCATTCCTCGTGTCTCTTGTCCCACCATTCCTCCTTAGCGAGTCTCCGAGCCCTCGTTAATGTCCCGCGGGTCGGGATGCACACAACTGGCGCCCAACATGGGGCTCGAGAGAACCGCGCTAAGAGTGGAACATCACTTCACCACGATCGGGAGGCCTCCCGTCACTTCGACCGAAGCAAAGGTCTAACCAGTGGTGAAAAGGAAGTCCAGGAGAGAGTCCTGTCATCACCACTGCGGTCAGAGCCGCAGTCCCCCAAATTTAGGAAAAGAGGTCCAGGAGAGAATCCTGCCGTCTTCACTGCGGTCGGAGCCGCAGTCCCCCAAATTTAGGATCAAATCAGTGAAAAGAAATCCAGGAGTGAGTCCTGCCATCACCACTGCGGTCGGAGCCGCGGTCCCCCAAATTGTAAGTTTCATTTTCTATTTTTTTTATTTATCATGGGACAAGTATATTCTGATCATTTAATATTCATTAGTCAAATTAAGGAAGCACTCAAGGCACGAGGAATTAAGGTTAAGAAAAAGGTCTTCTCGAATTTTTTAAGTTTATCCTCAAAACCTGTCCTTGGTTCCCTGAGGAAGGTACCCTTGATGAAAGAATCTGGAAAAGGGTTGGCAATTGTCTTAATGATTACCACAGGACCTTCGGTCCCAACAAAATCCCAGTAATCGCCTTTAACTACTGGCAGTTAATATATGAAATCCTTAGAGTCTCCCCTCGAAACCCCGACTTTAAAACCATTGTTAACCGAGGGTGAAGCCATTCTTAGGTCCCAGGTGCCCTCTCGAACCGGATCTAGGTGCCTTTCCGTTTGTAATGACTCCATTAAGGGAGAGGAAAAAGCTACAAACCCTCCACTCTACCCTCCACTCTCACATAGTGAGAGTCTCCTCTCCCTGATGGAAGAAGGGCTTTCATCCTCCAATCCTACAAACCTCTCACCTCCTGCTGAGCTCCCCACCAGCCATCAAGCTAGCAAACCCTCTCTCCTCCCCCTCTTCAGCCTTGCGAGATCACAAACTTCAACCCCCCTCCATACCCCCTCCCTCCGACCCTTCAGCCTACCTTCCCCCCCTCCCTCTGGCCCTTCAGCCCCCCTTCCTTTTCCAGCCACCTCATGTCACCCTCCTTTTGACTTCAACCCCCTTTTAACCTTTTCCTATCAAGTGCAGCTGCTCACCAAAGCTCTTACTCGTCTTTCCTTCCAACAATCGGAGGACAACACTCCAGTCAGCTCCCCATCCCCTAAGCCTAATCTGGGTTTTCCCGTCCTAACGAGTGGCCGCGATGCTCCTGCCGCCTCCTCTCCTTCCATTGAGATTAATTTAGACAATCCCCATCAGCCCGACTCTAGTAACGTTCCCCAAGCTGACGATGAGGAGGGTCGCAGGGAAGAAAATGATTCTGGGTCTGATGAGGAGCCCGCTGTTTCAGCTTGGCGTGGCCCTCCCCCTGATAGGCACAAGCCTCTTAGCTTCAAATTCTTAGAAAAATTAAAGAAGGCAGTTCACTCTTATGGGGCTACTGCTCCTTTCACTCTCGCTCTTGTTGAAAGCCTATGTGATCAGGAGCTTATACCCAACGATTGGTTCCAGTTAGCTCGTGCCATGCTCTCCGGTGGCGACTATATCACCTGGAAGTGCGAGTATGAGGGCAATGCTAGAGATTTTGCCATCCGTAATAGCAACAGAACTGAGTCAAAAGGCTGGACTCTAAAGAAATTCTTGGGACAAGGAGCTTACCAGCCTAGCGTGGCACAAGCACAGTTTAGCCCTGGTCTTCTCTCTCAGGTTCAAATGGCAGCTCTTAAGGCCTGGAGGAAGCTTCCTCAGAAAAGTGCCTCAACTTCCTCTTTGTCAAGGCTCACACAAGGGCCCAAGGAACCTTTTGCCGACTTCCTCAGTCGCCTGCAAGCCACCGCGGAACACCTGTTTGGTGATTCCGAAAGTAATAGTGACTTTATTAAACAACTGGCTTTTGAAAATGCGAATGAGGCCTGCCAACATGCGATCCGCCCGTTTCGAAACACTGACCTTAACAACTACGTTAAACTCTGTGCTAACGTTAACCCCGCCAAAACCATGGGCTTAGCTATTGGTGCTGCTTTTCAAGACCTAAAAAATAGCTTGCGCGCCCCACCCACTTGCTATAACTGCAAACAACCTGGTCACTTCGTTAAGTCTTGCCCACTCAGAATTCAAGGCCGGACCGTCACTAATCCTTCCCTTAGTCCCGTAGGAGCCACTAGGCCCCGCCCCTCTTCAATTTGCCCTAAATGCAAAAAGGGATACCATTGGGCGTCTGAATGCTATTCACAACTTGATATCCACGGTCAGCAAATCAGGCCCCGGGGGCCGGGAAACTCCTTTCGGGGCCAGCCCCAGGCCCTGTCCAGAACAAACCCCGGGGCGGTGAGGTTTGTTCCGTCCTCTATTCCCCCAGTGCCGGCGCTCCCCACTGTTCACCATCCTGCTACATCTCCGACTTATGGAGGGCAACAGCAGGGAGCGCAGGATTGGACCTCTGTGCCGCCTCCGAATCACTATTAACCCCTGAGTCTAGCCCTCTCCCTATTCCAACAGGAGTGTATGGACCCTTACCCCCAAACACTTTCGGTCTCATCCTGGGTAGAGCCAGTACTTCCTTAAAAGGAATTCAAGTTCTCCCGGGAGTGCTAAATGGTGACTTTAAAGGCGAAGTAAAAGTAATTGCAGCCACATCACATAACATAATTCCCGTTCCCATTGGCACACTATTAGCTCAGCTTGTTGTCCTCCCCTTACATAAAATTAATTCAAATTTCAAGCAGTTGCAGCGCACTTCAGAGGAACCTGGCTCCTCTGATGTTTTCTGGGCTCAGGCCATAACTCATAACCAGCCAACTTTAAAAGTTAAGCTCAATGGCAAACCTTTTACAGGCATCTTAGACACAGGAGCTGATGCCACAGTCATCTCCTCATACCACTGGCCAAAATCTTGGCCCCTTACTGCCACTGCCACTCATCTGCAGGGAATAGGCGAAAGCGCCGACCCCCTTCAAAGTTCGCAAACCCTGAATTGGGAAGATAGCGAGGGTAATAAGGGCACAGTCGTTCCATTTGTCCTTCCAAACCTCCCTGCTAATCTTTGGGGCAGGGATATCCTCACCCAAATGAAAGTTTTTATGTGCAGCCCTAATAATATTATCACTGCCCAGATGCTTAACATGGATTTCCTCCCCGTTAAAGGCCTAGGCAAGAATGGTCAGGGCATTAAACAACCTGTCTCAGTAAATCCCAAACTACACAAAACAGGACTTGGATTCCCTCAGGATTTAATGTAATGGCTGTTGACATTCCTGTACCCCATGCTGAGAAAATCTCCTGGAAACTTACACAGCCAGTGTGGGTTGATCAATGGCCCTTAACCTTAGAAAAGACCCTTGCAGCTATAGAGTTAGTGCAGGAACAACTTGCTGCTGGGCATATCGAGCCTACCCAGTCCCCCTGGAACACACCCATTTTTGTCATAAAAAAGAAGTCAGGCAAATGGAGACTGTTACAGGACTTGCGGGCCGTCAATAAAGCGATGATCCCTATGGGGGCCTTGCAGCCTGGCCTTCCTTCACCAGTAGCAATCCCTTCAAGTTTTCACAAAATAGTAATCGATTTAAAGGATTGTTTTTTCTCCATACCTCTTCACCCTGCAGACAGACAACACTTCGCCTTTAGTGTTCTTCAGATCAATTTCCAAAGTCCTATGCCCCAATTTCACTGGAAAGTTTTACCACAAGGCATGGCAAATAGCCCCACCTTGTGCCAAAAATTCGTTGCCTCCAGTTTGATCCGGTTAGGCAGGCTTGGCCACATATTTACATCCTCCATTACATGGATGACATCTTGCTAGCAGGGTCATGCTTAACCGACCTCCATTCCTGTTACCAAAGCCTTCTCAAAAACTTAACGGCAAAAGGTCTTTTAATAGCCCCTGACAAAATACAGACTTCCAATCTCTTCTCTTACCTTGGGTTCGAACTGTGGGATCAACAAGTTTTCACTCCTCGCATTAAGCTACGGACTTCCCATTTGCTAACATTACATGACTTTCAAAAACTCTTAGAAGACATCCAATGGCTTCGTCCCTATCTTAAATTACCTACGGAAGTACTCCTCCCACTTAATGAAATATTGAAAGGGGACGCTAACCCCTCTTCTCGTAGGAGTCTAACTACAGAGGCCACACAAGCGCTTGAAATTATAAATCAAAAAATTATAAAACCATTCAAACTCAAATTTGCTATCAAATAGATTACTGTCATCCACTAACCTTTATAGTTTTGGCTACAACCCATACCCCAACGGGTGTTTTCTGGCAGTCTTATCGACCAGACAATCAAGGTCATCCATTACTTTGGGTCCACCTCTCAGCCACCCCTCCTTGGGTGCTTTCACCTTACATCTTTCTTATAGCCGCCCTTGTTACCAAAGGCAGACAAACTAGTCGCCAGCTCTTTGGCAAGGACCCAGATTCTCTTATTGTCCCGTACACACAGGAACAAGTTGATTGGCTTTCTCAAACAGATGACAACTGGGCCATAGCATGCTCCTCCTTCTCAGACACCATCGACAACCATTATCCAGCTAACCCATTAATACAGTTTGCTAAGATCCACCCGTTCGTTTTTCCAAAGGTTACAAAGCAGAAACCTATCGACTCAGCTCTTTTAGTTTTCACCGCTGGCTCCGCAAATGGAACTGCCGCCTATGTCATCCAGAATCAGGTTTTTTCTGTACCTTCCCCTTACACTTCAGCTCAACTCGTAGAGCTCTATGCGGTTTTACATGTCTTCTCCCACCTCCAAAATCAACCCTTTAATTTATATACCGACAGCGCATATACAGCTCAATCCATCCCTCTGTTGGAAACAACCCCTTTTATCAAGCCATCTAGTAATGCAGTCCCATTATTTGCACAGCTCCAAAGAGCAATTCTCAAAAGACTACACCCCTTTTTTATAGGACATCTCCGTGCCCACCAAAATCTGTCCGGCCCCCTAGTTAAAGGCAATGCATTAGCAGATGCTGCCACCCGATTGACGTGCCCTGCCCTCTCCAACCCTCTAGCCTCGGCCACACAGGCTCACGCACAGCATCACTTAAACGCAAACACCCTCCGCCAAAAGTTTAAAATCACCAAAAAGCAAGCTAGAGAAATAGTCAAAGTCTGCTGCAACTGTGTAACTCAACTGCCAATCCCACATCTAGGGGTCAACCCCAGAGGCCTTGTCCCAAATGAAATCTGGCAAATGGATGTAACTCACCTTGCTAGCTTTGGACAACTTAAATACATTCATGTTTGTATTGACACTTACAGCGGTGTCATCCTAGCCAGCTTACAATCAGGAGAGGCCTCAAAACATGTTATATCCCACCTGTTACATTGCTTCTCTATTCTGGGTCAGCCCAGGACTATTAAAACAGACAATGGTCCTGGATACACTGGAAAAAACTTTCAAGCCTTCTGCCAGCAGCTGCAAATCAAACACGTTACTGGCATACCGTATAACCCTCAAGGCCAGGGCATCATAGAACGTGCCCACTGCACCTTAAAAAAATACTTTAGGTCGCTTAGCTGAAAGTTCTCTCGGCCTCTCTAAACAGCGGCCACGAGACCTCTTACCCCACGCTCTCTTCGTCCTCAATTTTCTTACCCTGGATGTAAATGGACAATCTGCAGCCAACAGGCACTGGCATCCCGCCACACAAAGCCAACAAGCTGTTGTCATGTGGCATGATCCCCTAACATCGCAGTGGAGCGGGCCTGACCCTGTCATTATCTGGGGACGAGGCTCTGCTTGCATATATGATCAAGAAAGAGGAGGCCCTCGCTGGCTCCCAGAAAGACTAATAAAACATGTTAATTCCTTACCATTGGAAATAAATATGGGTGCTGATTGAAAATAATGAAATTAGATATAACCAAACTAAATCATTCTAATAGGTTTGTTTAATATTGATGATAATTGTATATTATCAGAAGTTTGCTTAAAAATAGTTTCTAAAATCATTGTGATAACTTAAGGAAGGTACATAGAACGTGCTTTTATTATTAAAGAAAAGAAAGTAATTTTATCAGAAGATAAAATGACTAAGTTATTAAAACAGGTTGGAGTTTTGTTCTTTCTCGGAGTTTCTCAAGTCATTGGTCTGTTTTGGTGGAACAAGTTTGCACAGAGTTTTTCTCCTGGGTGATCAGTGTGCAAGAGGGAAAGTGTTTTATCAAAATAGCTTCTTATACTTTAGCCTTGATGTTTCCTTGGAGAAACAGGTTTTGTTGCCTTTAGGGGAACATGATGTTTAAACCTGCTTTCTTAAAAAGGCTTTTTGTTTCTAACTGCTACAAATGGTTTGGTCTGTTGCCTGGAAGGGGGGTGGAATACTGAAAGTGGTTAACTTTCTGTGATATAAATTGAATGAAGTATTTAAAACTGCTGTACATTAAAAGAAATTTTCTAATTTTATAACAATTAAAGTTATATGAATAAAAGGTTCATATAAATACTTTAAAGGTGTACAAAATTGCTGAAAATTTAGTGATGTTTCAGAGTAATATTAAATAAAAAGATACTGTTATTAATTATAATTTTAACTATTTTAAAACATAATAATACATATTATAAAACTACCTCTGCCTAAAAATCAAAAGGCAAATACTTTAACTTAAGTTTATCTGATTTGTTCCACCTCTGTTAATGAAAAATGAATAAATAAATATGTGTATAATTAAAAAAATGGAAACTAAAGTGGTGAGAACATCAAGGATGTTTTGTAGCAAATTCTAAAAGATAAAGTATATTTCAAAAGGTGTTGTATTCCTCCCTGGAGGAGCTGGCCACTCTCCCAGGGACTGATGCATAAACCTTAAAATATACTGCCCAAGGAGTGTTGTGCTTCTTCCTGGGGAAGTTGGCCCCTTCCTCGGGAATTAGCAGAATACTTATAAATTAGCATATTATTATTATTGACTTAAAAGATTGTTTCTTTACTCTTCCTCTTAATCCAAATGATAGAGAAAATTTGCATCTACTATTCCTTCTATTAATCATTCAGCTCCTACTGAATGATATCAGTGGAAAGTTCTACCTCAGAGAATGACGACCAGTCCAACATTATGTCAATCCTTTGTTCACGTTCCATTACAAATTTTATGAAAACAATTTCCTAAGGCTATAATTATTCATCATATGGATGATATTTCCTTTTTGTCACTAAGCAATCTTTCGAGCTGAAACCACTTGGCAAATGGATGTCAGCATGTGCCCTCCTTTAGCCGCCTTCAGCATGAACCCAATTCCCCTTCCCCTGAATAACAATTCTTCCAGGGTATGACCTCCCCTCCCTGAGAAGCCTTTTTTCTTTCCTTCTTTCTTCCAGTACGCCTCCAAACTTTCTTCACCAGTACACGCCCGACGGTCCTGCCGATGCAACTCTGCACTACTCTGGGACTTGTGGCCTTGCCACCGGCGTTGGAGCTCTCCTGCTGTACGCTGGTGCCCCTAGTGATTGGACGCCTGCACACAAGCTCCTGCTCATTTCACTCTTAGTAACGTATATAAGCCTGCTTATTGCCATCTCCTGCCTTTTATAATTCCCCTTCCCTTTAGCAGCTGTGGTTTCAACAAGCTTTCAGCAACACCATCATGCTAACCCTATCGCCACTCAAGCTTACCGTCCTTTGCCTCCTTACCCTTACTGTCACTACCTATGGGGAAACTAGCAATCCTCATCAGCCTTATAAATGGACACTTTACAGATGGGAGGATTCCCAAGTCCTGCTAATCAATGTTACTACCTCCCCCACTTTTATTGCCCCAATTAGCAAGCTCTTCTATTGTCCATCCCTCCCGAAGAAATTTCGTGATCCATATCTCAATAATCAGGATGTTTATCTCTGTCCCAGTTCTGCCCCAGGGCGTTCATACTGTAATCAGCCCGCATATCACTATTGTGCTTACTGGGGATGCGAAACATTGGCTACTGGGTGGTCACCCCCAATTACTGACCAATTCCTCATGGTGCAATTCGCCCCTGCCAGATGCACTCGACCATCTTGGCCTGAACCCTTGAAACTACCACCAGGTAAAACTCCCTGTGCCAGTCTCGCCCTCTCCATTTGAAACCCTACAGATCCCTCTTGGGTCATCAGTCGAACCTGGGGCATCAAATTATATCTCTCCGGCCCCGACCCTGGCACGCTTCTGCTTATAAAAAAAGAACTGGTGGAAGTGAACCACGGTCCAATAGGCCCTAATAAAGTTCTGTCCCCTTCCCCATCACTCAGTTCTCCTGCCACCCGCCCTGCTTTAATCCATTCTACAAATGCACCAGGGGCACCCAATACACCTAGCATTATAAAAATTACCTCTCCTACCCCTAATCCAGCCATCAATAACCCACTCTGGCAAATGCTCAATGCTACCTTTCTTGATCTGAATGCTTCCCAACCCAATCTTACTCGCAACTGCTGGCTCTGTCTTTCTGTTAAACCCCCCTACTATGATGCTATAGCCCTTAATGCCACCTTTAACACTTCCGCTAATGACAATCCTCCCCAATGCAATTGGAACAAAGAAAAAACCCGTGGCCTCACCATCCAATCCGTCCTGCACACCAGACGGTGCATCGGTAATGCCTTTGATAATGTATCTGCCACCTTAACCAAGGCCTGTATAGATTCACCTACCCTGTCTCAGGCCAAGTATTACATCCCCCCACACGGGGCAAAATGGCTGTGCTCCTCATCAGGGCTTTCTCTCTGTGTAGCCACAACAGCCCTCAATAGCTCAGGAGAAATGTGTGTCTTGGTTATTGTTCTCCCCCATGTCCTTTACCATCGCGAAGAAGACCTCTATCAGTATTGGGATGAGCAGCTTCCTGTTACCATAACTAGACAAAAGAGAGAAATTATTACTGCTGTCACCATTGCTTCTCTTTTAGGTATTGCAGGTATAGCCACTGGGACCACATATGCCATCCTCCAACAACAAGGTCTCTCACCTAAGAGCTGCAGTAGATGAGGATTTAGCCCGCATTGAAACCTCCATCACCCATCTTGAGAAATCCCTTACATCCTTATCAGAGGTTGTTCTTCAAAATAGGAGGGGCTTAGACCTACTTTTCCTTAAACAGGGAGGGCTTTGTGCCGTGTTAGGCGAGGAGTGTTGCTTCTACGCTGATCATTCTGGATTGATTAAAGATTCCATGTCCAAACTCAGGGAAGGAATAGCAAATTGCAAACGCGAACGGGAGGCCCAAGGAGGTCCTTCCTGGGGTATCGATGGAATCCTCTCTTATCTCCTCCCTATACTAGGCCCCATATTGACCTTACTTCTAATAATATCATTTGCACCCTGGGCCATTAAAAGAATAATCTAGCTAGTTAAGAACCAAATTGACTCTGCTCTTGCCAGACCCATTCAAATACATTATCAACGGCTTCACCTTGCTGACCATGGTGTGTATATGTCTCCTTTACCAAACTAGCCCTCCCCAATGTCCAAGTGGCTGAGTGCGAGACAAAGTACCGCAGGAGACAGCTTAAAATAAATACCATCTAGTTCTCTGAGAAGCACGCCTCATTAGCATAAGGGTTTGCTCTGCTAAAAAATTACTCACGGCGGTGGCTGGGCTGGATAGCCAATGACGGGCAACAGGACTGACCCATCAATCAACCTAAGACAGGGACATGGCCCCTCGCTGCCATGTCTCCTGATGACGGGTAAGATTGATCTCGTGTTGGGCAAGACATTTGAACTTACCGGGTACAGCCCTGACCTAAGACAGGCACAGCTCCCTCTCATTTTTTATATATACCCCTTTCCCGAAAAAATCAGAGCCGTCAACAACAGGGAAATGAGGCCTCTACTTCCCTCAGCCAGCTTAACAAAAGAAAAAGGGAGGAGATGTTGGGGACGATCAAGGTGCGCCTAAAGCCCTTAGCAACCCGCGCCCAAAGCCCTTAGCAACTCGTGCCCGAAAGCCCTAACCCCTCCCTAACAACAGCGATCTCCAATCATAGACCGCCACCTCTCCTTACCCACCGTCCCTCCCCTTCCCAAGAGTATATATGCTTTGTTCTTACAATAAAATTTTGCAGCTTGACCCCAACGCTCACCGTCTCGCTGTCATTCCTTGTGTCTCTTGTCCCACCATTCCTCCTTAGCGAGTCTCTGAGCCCTCGTTAACGTCCCGCGGGTCGGGACGCACACAAAGGTACATATTCTTCCAGAATACCTTCTACTCTCTGTTCACAACTTTTCCAGAAGAATTAATGGAACAGGATCATTGCTAGGAAAGAACACATAAAATGGCTTGGTGTGCATAGGTTATCCTGTGAGACAGTTGAATGTAAGTCTAATTAGCCCCAGTTTTAGTCATCTCAGAACATTTTTAATTTACATACATTTTATCCTGTTTTTCTCTTTTAAATTTAACACAATCTTGTAGGGTAAATGTGGTTGCTCCTACCTATATTTATGATTAATAATGAAAGGTATTTAATGCACATTGTAGAAATATTTGAACTACTCAGGTCTACACTCTACTCTATATGTGGATAAAGAAACCCCGATATTCAGTGTTCTTTGTGAATTTTAAGAAAATATAATATAAGGAAAGATAGTTCAAATTTTAACAGAAAACAATCCACTTGAACTAATTTTTTAACATGACAAATATAGGTAACAAAAGAATGAAACCATGTCTTTCTTTTATATATACAGGGAACTGCATCCACATGGGCCCAATTTCTTCATCAATGCCTATCCAATCACTGCCTAGTTTATCATATGTCCTTCTAAGAAATAGACAAAGGGATATAATTGGGTGAACTCTATTTCACCAGGTACTGTCTTACAGAACTATACAAATAAACTGAGATGTCAGAGTTACCATCAGATTTGGATATATACAGGATTCCATTAAATGTGACTGAAGTCACCATGTTTATATTGATGGGCTTCACAGATAATATTGAGCTAGAGGTCTTCCTATTTTTATTATTTCTAGCAAACTATCTTTTTTTTTTTTATTATGGGTAAAAATCAAAATTCTCACAATACATACAAACATTTGTAAAATGATATATAAATATATATGCATATATGTGTATTTGCTTACAAAAATGTTATTTTTATATATATATATATACATATATTTTAAGAGGTGCCTAGATTACCTAAAATATTACACGGAACCTACTCGGATTCCCATGTTGCCCACCTCCCACACCTCCCACCACATCCAACACAAACATCTCCCATTGTGTGGCCCACCAACCTCAATGAACTTACACCTCCTGGAGCCTTGCCACCAACCATAGACCACAGTTCACACTGTAGACCACACTCTCTCCCACTCAGTTCTGAGTGGTGTGTGCTGATTTAAAATGGCCTACATCCATTGCCACAACAGTACTCAGGACAACCTCCAACTCCCAAAGAAACCCCTGTATTTCAACTGCTCATCCCCTCCCTACCCAAAAAAACTGTCAAGTGGCCACTGGCTCCACCTCATTGTTATAATTTCTTGCATTGCAAGAATCACCATATGTGAGCAAGAGAATACCATCAAGTCCACTCTAGTCCATAGTTCTTCCCCCAATCCAGAGGCGACTGGGATGGTGATGTCCACTCCAACTCCAAGTGATAGAGGGCCTATATCCCATGGATATGGTGGGTGGGATGATCCTGCCTGCAGATGCAGGCCCTCTCCATTCCCTGGGATGGCCATTTCCCATCGTTGTCTCCTCACCAGGTGACTTGGATGAGTCCACTGAGCTGTAGGGTAGGAGTTGCAGCTCCACCTAGATTTCATGCACACCTGGCACATAGGTAGGTGGGAGGCTCCAGTCGCTGGAAGTATACCTAAGAAACTCCAGCATCACATGTAGGTTTCAATAGAAGGGACTGGTGAACCATGTGCAGGGAGGACTTATTTGAGTCTAATTCTGTCACTCTCAGGAGCACAGATTACAAAATAGAACCCACTGATAAGGCATCAGTCTCTGGGGCTATCCCCCCTTATATAAGACCAGGGTGTCTCCGGAGCTCTCAGGAACCCCACTGAGTGGGGTGATAGGCACTTAGATGTTCTATGAGCTCCTACTGAGGTGTGCATAAGGGTTACCTCTGGGATGACCTCCCGACTCTCTTTGAAGTCTCTTAGCCACTTGAACTCATTTGTTCTAGCAAACTATCTTTTTACTCTTATTGGAAATTTGGAACTGTTTTTTTTTTTTTGGTTTTGAGGATGCCCAGCTCCACAACCCCATGTACTATTTTCTGAGTGTGTTGTCATTCTTGGATACCTGTTATTCTTCAGTTGTTACCCCCAAAATGTTGGCCAATTTATTCGCCTAACATCCCTCAGAAAAGAGAGGAAACACCCTCCAGGCCATTCTGGTGCTACTGTATCACCAATTGGGTGGGGGAAAAGGTGATGAACATTTGTGAAGGTCACAGTCCAGATATGAAGGCTCACTAAGAGACTAAGACCTTCTCACAGAATTATAGAACATTGACCTCTCCCCACATATTAACACCACATTAATAGCATTACCGTATGTAAGAATGGGTTGCAACTGTTCAAAATTGCAATGCTCATATCCAATTTACTAAGGAATTCCCAAAAGAAACCTAAAGAAGAGACACAAACAAGGACATCAGAAAAAATTTAACCACTGAAACTTACAGCTTCAGGAAACAGTAAAACAGTTTAACATCTAGCCAGAAGAATATGAGACCTCATGCTAAATTCTATTTACCTCAGTTGCCCCTACCAGATACATTGTGCCTCACTTTCAACAATAAACCACAAGGTATGAAAAAAAGCAAAGGAATAAGAAGCAGTCTAGGAATAAGGCAACATCTGAAACAGACTATTTTGTCAGAGTAGTAGGAATTATCAGAACAATCATTTAAAGTGACTGTGGTTAATATGCTAACACCTCTAGAGGGACAAGTGGACAACATGTGCAAACTGTTAAGTAGGGGGTAACCTGAGAAAGGTTGTGAAGTAAGACACACCTGGCCCACAGACCCCTGAGAAACAGAAATGAATCATGTTGGGCTTTCACCCAGTTTACTGGCGTCCTTTACAAACAGAATGAGAGGCAGACAGAGAAAAGTCTCAGGAAACATTCAGATGCTGGAAGTGAACGAAAATTGGAAGAGAAAAGAGAAGATGCCTTCATGTGACTTGCATGTAATAAAAAAGGCAAGGAACCCCAAAGATTGCCATCTAGCCAAAAGATACTCATCCTAGAAGGAAGCAAGCCTTCCATGCTCTGAAAACATAAGCCAAAAAATTCCTATTGTTAAGCCAACCCATTGTATTGTATTTGTTTTAGCACCCAGAACACTAAAACAGTTGCCCTAATGTTGATAATGTACATTTACAATTAATATAAATCCATTTCAAATAGTACTATAATTCTTCACAGGTAGTTCTGGTACCTTAAAAGTCTCCCCAATTCTCCTTTTCCATTGCTTATAGCAGTGCTACCATAAATTTCATTTATCCTTAAGCTATAACCATCAACTGTATTGGTATTATTATTATTTTGAACAAATTGTTATCTATTAGATCAGTTTAAAATAAGAAAACTGAAATTTATTATTTTACTTTCATTTATTCATTCTCCAATGCTCTTCCTTCTTCATGGAGACCTGAGTTTTTGATCTATATAATTTCCTATCTCTCTGAAGAAATTCTTTTAACATTTCTTGCAAAACAGGTCTATTGTTGACAAACTTCCTCGATAGATAATTTTGTTGAATATGCAATTTTTAGTGATTTTTTTCTTTCAACTTTATAAAAATTGCAATGAGTAGAATTTTTCAGAATTAACTTCCCAAACTGTGGAAGACAATCAAGGGTAGACAATGACTCAATAACTTATAAATGTGAAATCAAGAAAAAAGAAAATAATAATCTAAGAAATTTAAGGGAGTTACAGGATAAGTTTGTTCATCCAGGGCCCCAAGCGCACCCTAGGCTCTGCAGATTATTTTGTATGACCTGCACATGAGTGATGGTCCCTGAGGTCAGATTGTTGGTGCACCTTAATGAACATATTGAGTGTCTTTATGCATCAGCCTCAACTGATTCTGTGGAACACTTACTTAAGGACCATGATACAATTTTTAACCTTTACCTCTATACATAAGTTGTTGGTTTTTAATTTTCATTACGGCTTTTTTCAAGATTTTCTCTTTGTATTCGATTTCCTTCAATTATAATATATTCCTATATGTAGATTTGGACATTTTTCTCAGCCTCAAAACTGTAATACCCAGTTTTAAAACCACCACATTTCATGGTGTCTGCTTTGAGGAGCTAAACAAACTAAAACAATATTAATCCAAATATATTAATAATCATTTTAAATGTGAATGGAATTGTTTAAAAATACTATTTAAAAGGTATAGATTATCATTATAATCTGCATTTTAATAACACAATTTAAATATTTTAAAAAAACAGATAAATTAGAAGTAAAAGGATATAAAATGATATACCATGCTAAAACTAATCAAAAGAGCTGGAATAACAATATTAAATTCAGATAAAACAGATTTGAGAAAATTTGAGAAAATTATGAAGGATGAAGTGGGGTTTTAAATAATGATAATACTGTAAGTCCTCCAAGAAGATATAATTATCCTGAATGTATATGCACCTATCCACAGTGGGTCAGAATATGTGAGGCAAAACAGATAGAACTACAAGAAGAAATAGATCTATCCACTCTTATACTTGGAGGTTTCAACACTCCTCTGTCAATTATTGACAGATCCAGCAGGCAGAAAGTCAGTAAATATATAGTTGAACTAAATAAAGTATTCCATCAACTTCATGTGATTGATATTTATACACTACTTCATCAAAAACAGCAGACAAAGGAGAGGGGCAAGATGACACAGAGTAAGTAGCACCAAGCATCAGCTTGTTTTATAGGGCAGTTTGTAACACCAGAGCTATCTAAAGCACCTGTTGGGGTGGGGGGTGAGGTCCAGGAGACCTGAAGAGCATCCTGCAAGATCCTTGAAAGAATGGAAGAAGGATACTGCCCATCTGCAGAGAAGATTAATGAGTAGAGTACTCCACACTGCAGAGGTAGGTGCTCATCCTCCAGTGGATGCACCAAGCCACCTCAGGAGCTATCCCATGGCTGTATTTGGAAGCTCCATTTCCCAAAAATGGGAGGTCAGGCACTGATTTCAGCTCCTTATTGGTATATTTGACCAGCTAAAATATAACCCTAAGAACAGCTAAAGTTTGAACCTGTCCAAGATGGAAAGATATCAGTAGCCACCATTTTAACTCCACCCTTTGCATGAAGGGACAGAGGACTGATTGAAAATCACAGTGATGGTAGGGGCCAGATTCTTTCCATTCATAGTGAATTGCAGCTCTAGCCTAAGCTTCAGTCCCATGTCTGGCAAGGAGGAAGTTGGGGGTATCTGCCCCAGCCTCTGTGGGCTCCTGAAGGTTCTTTGGCCAACACAGACTGGATAGTCAGACACCTGGGGGTCCATCCCCTTTCCCTAATAGCATAGAAGGGGAAGTGTGTTCCCTCAACCTCTCTGGGAAACTGCAGATGTTTTCAGCCCTCATGGATTAGCTTGTTGGGCACTCTGGAGGGTCCATCCTCTCCCATGGCAGAAGAGGTGGACTGGTGCTACATCAGTCTGCCTGAGTAACTTTGGTCAGTTTTGACCCACATGGCTTAGTTTGCTGCCCTCACCTGCAGCTCCATTTCCCACTCAAGGGGAGGAAGGAGTGTGATGCTTCATCAGTATATCCAGGCAATTACAGATTGTCTTGACCTGCATAATTGGGTTACTACACATGGCCATGTCTTCGTCCTTACCCCTGCCAGAGAAGGGTGGGAGAAACTTCATCAGTTCCTGAGGTAAAGGAGGAAGCATCAGCCTCCAGAGCTTATAATACCAACTACATGCTTGGCTCCTACTACACAACCAGCAAGGGAGAAAGGGCAAGAATCCTAAACTAAAGAGAGAAGCTGCACCCAGAATAAATACATCTAGTAAGCCAGATGCCAAGATACCAACAAAAAATCACAATCCATACCAAGAAACAGGAAGATATGGACCAGTAAAAGGAACAGGATAAGCCTCTAGATGACATAAAGGAGTTGAGGCAACTGATCATAGATGTTCAAACAAATCTCTTTAATAAAGACAATGAGATGTCTAAAGAGATTAAGGATATTAAGAAGACACTGGGTGAGCATGAAGAAGAATTTGAAAACATACATAGAAAAATAGTAGATATTATGGGAATGAAAGTTACAATGAATGAAATTAAATATACACTGGAGACATATAACAGCAGATTCAAGGAGGCAGAAGTAAGTATCAGTGAGCTTAAAGACATGGCTTCCTAAAGTGAAGATAAAAAATAACAAATAAAAGAATGGCAAAAAAATGAACAGGGTCTCAGGGAACTAAGTAATGGCAAGAGACATGCAAAATTATGTGTCATGGGAATCCCAGAAGAAGAAGAGAAGGGAAAAGGGCAGAAGGAATATTTGAAAGAAAAATGGTTGAAAATTTTCTAACCCTATTGAATGACATAGATATCAGTGTCCAAGAAGAACAATGTACTCCCATCTGAATTAATCTGAATAGACCTACTCCAAGACACATACTAATCAGAATGTCAAATGGCAAAGATAAAGAAAGAATTCTGAGAAAGCTAGAGAAAAGTGATGCATCACCTACAAGGGATACCCAATAAGACTAAGTGTTGATTTCTCATCAGAAACCATAAAGGAAAGAAGGTAGGGGTATGATATATTTAAGATATTACAAGAGAAAAACTGCCAGCCAAGAATCTTAGGTCCAGCAAGACTGTTTTTCAAAAATGAGTGTGAGTTTAGAATCATCACAGATAAACAGATACTGAAAGAGTTTGTAACCAAGAGATGGGCTTTACAGTAAATACTAAAGAGAATTCTACAACCTGAAAAGAAAAGACAGGAGAGGGAATCTTTGAAGAAAGTATAGAAATCAATATTATATCAGTAAAAGTAACTAAAATATAAAAAGTGAGCTGAAAATAAGTCAAAATGGGAGAATTAAGAACTGTCTTTACAGTAATAACTTTGACTGTTAATGGATTAAACTTCCCAATCGAAAGACACAGATTGGCAGAATGGATAAGAAAATATGAGCCATCTATATGCTGTCTACAAAAGACTCACTTTAGACGCAAGAATAACAAATTACATGAGGAAAAAGAAACTCCACAGATGCAGTAACCAAAAAAAGCTCGAGTAGCTATAACTATATCAGATGAAATACACTTTAAAGGCAAAATTGTCATTAAAGACAAGGAAGGACATTATATATTAATAAAAGAAATGATTCACCAGGAAGATATGCCAATCATAAATGTATATACACCTAACCAGGATGCCCCAAATTACATGAGACAAGCATGAGGAAAACTGAAGGGAGAAATAGATGTCTTTAGAATAGTAGTAGGAGACTTCAATACACCACTCTCAGCATTGGATAGAACATCTGGCATAGGATCAATAAAGAAACAGAAAGCTTCAGTTATATGATAAATGAACTGAACTTAATAGACAAATACAGAACAGTGCACCACCAAATAGGAGGATATAATTCTTCTCAAGTGTATCTTTTCCAAGGATAAACCATATGTTGGGCCACATAGCAGAGCTCAGTAAATTCAATAAGATAAAAATTATACAAAGCACTATCTCTGATCATAATGGAATAAATCTAGAAATCAACAACAGGTGGAAAGAGGGAAAATTCTCAAATATATGAAGATTAAACAGCATATTCTTAATCAGTGGGTCAAAGAAGAAATTGTGAGAGAAATCATAAATATCTTGAGTGAATGAAAATGAGAAGACAACATATCAGAACCTATGGGATGCAGTGAAATCAGAGTTAGAGGGAAATTTATAGCCCTCAATGTTTATATTATAAAAGAAAGAGCTAAAATCATTGGCCTAACTACACAGTTAGAGGAACTAGAAAAAGAATAGCAAACTATTTCCAAAGAAAGCAGAAGGAGTGAAATAACAAAGATTCGAGCAGAAATAAATGAAACTGAGAACAAAAAACAATAGAAAGAATTAACAAAACCAAAAGTTGGTTCTTCAAGAAGATGTACAAAACAACAAATCCTTAGCTATAGTGGCAAATAAAAAAACAAAGAAGATGCAAATAAATAAAATAAAAAATAAATATGGGAACATTACTATTGATCACACAGAAATAAAAGAGATCATAAGAAGATACTATGAACAAATGTATGCCAACAAACTAGAAAATGTAGATGAAATGGAATAATTCCTAAGAACATAAGAACAACCTACACTAACTCTAGAAGAAATAGAAGACCTCAAAAAAACAATCATAAGTAAAGAGATTGAAACTGTCATCAAACAGCTCCCCAAAATGAAAAGCCCAAGACCATATGGTTTCTCAGTTGAATTCTACCAAGTATTCAAAGAAGATGTAATACCAATATTACTCAAACTCTTCTACAAAATTGAGCAAAAATGAACACTAACAAATGCATTCTATGAAGCCAATATCACCATAATACCAAAGCCAAACAAAGATATTACAAAAAAAAAAATTACTTACCCATTTCTCTAAAGAATATGGATGCAAAAATCCTCAACAAAATACTTGCTAATCAAATCCAACAACACATTAAAAGAATTATTCATGAGTTCCAGGAAAATGGTGCTGAGGTGGGTAGGCGGAGTCTGACCCTATCACAACAAAGAAGGAGAGAGGAGGACAGAAACTTATCTGAAGGAACTGCTTTGGTTATATAGAGAATGGGAAGGTACTCTGAGCTATCTAGGAGGATACTAGAAAGATAAAAAAGCCAAAGGAAAATCATGAGTTACTAGTCCCTGTGGCTGGAAGGGACACATATACCTTGCCCTCAGGGCAAATAGCCTAGGTGAAGACCCTGGCTTGCTACTCCAAACAGAGTGTGAGGGGGCAATCCCTGGGAGGAGGAGGGGTCTGGGAGGGTGGAGAGTGGTTTCTTTGCAGTGAGTTTGGCCAGCTGAGCCCCCTTCAAATCTCAGAAGGGACCCCAACACAATGGGGAGAGGCAGGGGGCATCTCTTCAGGCAGGCTGTCATGCCCAGCTGCAGAGGTAAAGAAAGGAATTAGACTAGAGAGGGGGCAGTGACAGACAGGGATCTAAACAGTAGGACTCTGGCAAACCACTAGGAATCTAATCTGCCCAAGGGAAAGGGGGCAGATAGCTTTCTGAAAGGTTAACTAAACTAAGGGGGCATTTTAGCTCAGTAGAGGAATTCCTGACTTGCATATATGAAGTCTCCAGTTCAATTTCCATATCTTCTTATAGAAGTGATCCACTGGGTTATCAGGCATCCAGCTTATACTTTATGACAGGGAACATAAACTTTTTTTTTTTTTTTGTATTTTAGCTTTTCTAGGATCTTTTTTCTTTTAAGTTTCCTTTTTTTTCTTTTCTTTTTTCCTTGTTTATTTGCTAAAACCAAGTTCAAAACCTGCAGATCACAAGCTTTAGGGTGATTGATTGATGAACACCAGCAGCCTGAAAAGATCATCAGGGGCCTATGATGGAAGGCTGATTTTCCTGGGCGTTTTTTTTTTGTTTTCTTTCTTTCTTTCTTTCTTTCTCCCATTTTTATTAAATTACTTGCTGCTGTCTTGTTTCTTGTTTGTTTTGTCTCTCTTTTTTGTTTCCTTTTACCAATTTTTTCTGCTTATGCTATTTCTTTTCTTTCCTTCATTTTTCTCTCTTCTGTTTTCTGTTATTCTTTCATTACACCTCTTTTTCTTCGGTCTTGAATTTTTCTTGTTTTTATTTCTCTCTCTATTTTCTTCTCTGTTTTCTTTCTTTTTATAGTTTTTCTTTTTCTCATTTCTTTTTTCTTTTCCTCTTTTCTCATTGTTCAGTCATTTTACTTCATTTTATATATTTTTCTCTATATGGTTTTTTGTTTCATTGTTTCTACTCCACTTTTTAATTCTTATTCCACTCTTCTTCTTACTCATGTTAATTATTCATTTTCCTAGGTCTTGTGTGGTTCCACATCTACCTTTAACTAGTATTATTATTAATATTATTTTCTCTTCCTATCTCTTTCCTTTTCTCTGGTCCTAATTTTTTTTCAAGGGAACATAGACAACAGCAAGGAAATAGAATATGAGGAATGAAGTGTCAAAGTGAAACCTCACCACACACACAAAAACAACAACAAAATAAAACCCTGGAGTTGAAAGAAAATCTAATCAACTGAATAAACCCATCATGATAAATAGATGCTTAGACACAAACAAAAAATTACAAGCCATACTAACAAACAGGAATACATGGCCAAGTCCAACGAATAAATTAAAAAACAGGAAGAGACACTGAAGATGGAACAACTAATCAGAGACATCCAAAGAAATATCATGAATCAACTTAATGAAGTGAAGAAAGAGATTAAGGATATTAAGAAGAAACTGGGAGAATATGCTGAGGAAATTGTAAACATGCCTAAAAAGATAACATATGATGGCGATGAATGGCATAATGCAAGAAATCAAAAACACACTAGAAGAACATAACAGCAGATTTGAATAGGCAGAGGACAGAATCTGTGATGTGGAAGACAGTACAGCTAATATCAGACAGATAGAACAGATAGATAAAAAGATTGAAAATATCTAGCAGGGATTTAGGGATTTGAATAATAACACAAAATGCACACTCATACACATTATAGGCATCCTAGAATGAGAAGAGAAGGGAAAGGGGACAGAAGGTGTGTTGGAGGAAATAATGGCTGAAAATTTATCAACCATATTTAAGGACATGGACATACATGTCCAGGAAGAGCAGTATACCCTAAACAGTATAAATCTTGACAGGCCTACTCAAAGACATATACTTGTCAAATTGTCCACTGGTTGCTGAGTAATGATAAAAATGTTTCCAGGAATGGGCTTGCATTTTACAGGCAACAGGAATTTCAGAAGAGATTATAAAAGTTTTAAAATTAAAGATGTGTATTGATGGAGGGCTTGGAGACAGCCATACCAAAGGAGTAAAAATCATGAGTCAAATTAATAAGGCTTATGTCTCCGTTGGTGGTGTGCCTCAGCTCTTTTGTGTTTGTTTGTTCATTGTCAGTATATGTTTTGATACCTCTGGATGGTATTATTAAATTGATAAATAAAAATTTTTAAAGAGCTCTATTCAAATGGCCAAAAACTAGATAAGCGCTTGTATTAATAAATAAGTACGGATGTTAATAATATAAATTAGCATTATATGTTTTAAATCTTTAAAAAATAATAAAAATAATTGTAAGTTTTGACTAATGAAGTTAGTCAAAGTTGACTAATGAAGTTAGTTAGCATGATTTATAGTTAGTACTTGTATTCTGTGTGCCATGTGAGTTACTAGGTTGTTTAGTCAGTGACTACTTGAAGCTCAGTTCATTAATTAGTAAGCAGGATGGAGAGGTAAGATTGTAACCATCTGGTGAATGCCAGCAGCAGGCTTTGCTGATGTTAGCTGGAGCCCTTTGTTCCTCACAGGCTGAGGCAGGGGTTTCATCACCACCGCAAAATATTGTTGGTATGTTAGCTTACTTCAGTTAACCTCCATTTCTTCTCTTTAATTCCCTGGATAAAACGGAAGATCAGGCAAATCAAGATGGTTAGTAAAATTATTTACCATTCCAATTTTAATCTGAAGTGTGTTTTGTCCTAAAATAAAAGGCTAGTTTTCATGAAAGCAGAATGGAAGTTTGTGGGACAAAACTTGTAAAAAATATGATAGGAAATAACATTAAGTAAAGGCATGTGTTCTGGGAAAGTGAAATTTTTCTTAAGATGAAGTACTACGTGGTTCTGAATAGTTATAAGGAGTTTGTAGAAGCATTGTTTAAACCAAAATATTTAAATGGCTAGTTCCAAGAAGTCATTACTGAACAGAAACTGAATTGGTGATAATTACAAAAGGTAGTTTCATAATGAAGAAACCTCTCAGAAGCCACCTCAATCTGCATATTAAAGTGGTGGTAGGGATAAAATAGTCTTGATTCCATTGGAAATCTTAGGTTTTCATAAAATGATTTGAAAAGTAGTTATTCCTATACTGCTAAAATAAAATACCTGTTAGTTAATGTAACCATAGTAAAGGTATAAAACTGAAAAATAAAGTAATGAGATTGTCAAGTTCATTTGATATGTTATAAGGTGAATAAAAAATGTTTGAAACAGAGGGATTTTTTAAACTCTCTGTTAATCTAAGTTGTATGAGTAAAATGTTCATATGAATACTTATAGAGTGTATAAAATTCCTGGAAATTTAACAATGTTTTGGCATAATATTAGATAAAAGTATAATGTTATTAATCATAATTTTAATTATTTTTTAAAAAAATAGTATGTGTCACAGAAACAACCTCTCCATCTGGAAATAAAGAGACTGATGCTTTGGCTCATATTCATCTGATTTGCCCCACCCCTGCTCAAGAAGCAGCTCTATGACTGCAAAAGAGAGGAGCAACTTGGGGCTGCCAGGGGTGGTGCATAACAGTAAATTATTGTAAATTAAAGTAAACCACTGCTGTATGCAGCAGTCCCAAATATTGCTAGTTTGTTATAAAAAAATTAATATCCACTTACTAGTGCTTTGTTTTAAAATTTGCTAAAGCTTTCTTTAGTATCTCCTTAGGCAAGTCAAGCCAACCTGCACTCACTGTCATGTGAAAAAGCCAATGATGAATTTTGCAGGGCTTCTCAAGTTTGTGTGCATAACCCAACCATCTGTTCTGGCCCGATGGCAAAGAATCTGACTCTGTAAAAAAAATCTGTAGCTATAACTCTATTTCAATATATTAATAATATTATATTAACCAATAATTATTTTTTAGAATTAAAAGAAACACCAGACACAATGGTATCTTATCTTAAGAGCCAAGAATAAGCAACAATTAGGACAAGCTGCAAGTTCCTTGTTGCTCTGTCAAACTCTTAAGTGTATTAAAATGTTTATCCACACCACAAACTCCAAAACAATTAATGGCATTTTTGGGGTTGTTGGGGTACTGAAAACCCTTCAACCGTCATTTAACTCAGATATTCAAACCATTTTGTGTTAATCAAGAAAGATTGCCCATGGAAATAAGAAAAAAATCCCAGCTGGCTGATTTTAAAACACTAACACAGGCTCAAACAGTAGGGGGGGTAAACCTTGACTTACCCTGTAAATTAGATGTGGCCAGCACCAATATTGGCCTTGGGTGTGGTTTGTGGCAAAGGCAACATTCTAAATAAGTGCACCTTATGTTTTCATCATAATTGTAGAAAGGGGCCAAATTACAATATATATCATACCCTGTTACAAGTAAAAAGCTTAACTCAATAGTGTCCGATCACTCTAAAAACTACCATCCATATCCAGGAGTGATTTGCAGATACTAAAAACAGAACAAGAACAATAAACTATCATCAACCACCTTCTGTGGAAAGAGATCTATAAAAAGACATCTGACTCACCTCCCAGCAGGAGCAGATAACTGTCTATCATATCCCTGCCCACTCCTCTAATACCCCTCTCTAGACTGTTAAAGCAGATACCCTCATGAAGATCCAGAGCCATACCATTGAAACTTGAGAAGCAGCAGAGTGGCTCCACAAGAAAAATGGACATCATGGCTTCTAAAACCTGTGGCAACACTTCCAGCTGCCTGTTGTTCACCAACAGCTCATGGACATCACCCACGAGTATTCATCATGCCCACTCCAATGATTGTATGTCAGTCCCCTCCTGCCCTCAGAAGATGCAAGCTATGCTTTCACTGCTACAGACACTGCAATGAGACTCTTCTAACCAGCCAGTTACATTTGCTGCCTAGAAAATGTAAATGCCCTATATGAGATGCTAGCCCAAATTAGCAGTTACCAAGAAATTCTATTTACCAGTCATATTATGTATTCTTAAACTATAAACCAGGATATTACTTGAACTTTTTATTTAAAAAATAAATGGCCTTTTAATGAAACAGATAAAAGACAATAAAAAAAATCTTTACAACAATGAACTGAGTTTAAATTCAGCGCTTCAGTTAAGGTGCTAAGAGCAAAACCAATGCAGGCATGAAGGTATAAGTTAAAGTGTCAGCTGCCCTATAGTCCAAAATGAAAAGTAGTAAAAATTTATTGTTGCCTTTGCCTCAAACTGGGAAAAATAAAATCATTTTAGCCATAACACTGGCCCATGCAGCCTTACTGGTTGGGAATCTTAAGTCCATAAGAAATAAATGTCACCCAAAACATTGTTATCAAACCATAGTTAATAACCTAAAGTCTCCTATTCATGATGAAACTTTTTGTATGTCAATGTAAACTATTCTTTTGCCTAGTATGATTTTTAAATTTAGAAATAGAAAAATATATTTTATTAGAACCCCCCTCATAAAGCACCCCTACTTGGTACTTTATCTACTAATGAAAGTTTTGCTTGTATACTATTAAACCAATATAATCTGCCCCTGTTTGTATGAAATAACACAAAGAAATCTGTAATATGAGATGTTTACCCACCAAATTATGTAATTTCACTGTCAAGCATTAATGTTCAATGTTGTTATGTTACACTTATTATTCGGTTGTCTTTTATATTGTTGTCTATAACCTACATACAATATTTCAATGCCTTAACTGCTGAAATGATATCTCAAAATATTTTCACATAGAATGGAAAGTGAAAAGGGCACTGGGGTAGAATGTAAGAATATAAAATGACCATTTCCTCCTCTGTAGAAGTATATAGAAAAATGCCCTTTCCCTTACCTACAGGAAAAAAGGCTAGAAAAGAGAAAGCTATATCTGGAATGGCTCATTCCTCCTCAGCAGGGAAGAAATTAGCAACAATTCTGAACCCCCCCCCAATTAAAAAAAGATAAGCAAGCAAGCCAGAAAAGCACACATTCAACAACACATCCTAGCTTGAAACCCCTTTCATTCTTATTTCTCCTCTCTACTTGGTGCCACTCTCATACTCCTCCTAAACCCTCTCATATTAATCTTATTAATTCTTCTCATCAGGCCCTGCCTTGCATGACTCCTAACAAGTTTCCCCCACAGGACTGTTCATGCTATGACCAATCAGGTCATCAGCAATGTGTTTCTCATACAGCAAGCCCACAGCTACCAACTCCTGGCACAAGACTGTTAAAGACAGCTCTATGCCCTGGTCAGCAGGAAGTAGCTACAGAAGACAGATCATCATCCTTTTCTCCTAGCAAAAAACTAAAAGGAGTCTGGGATGTTAGGTCCAGGGCTCCTGTCCTGGCCCCCTCTCTTCATCCCCCATCCATCCCCCCTCTTCCTGCAGGTAAGCATTCCTATTTGATTATTATTATTATTATTTTTTAATTTACTTATTTTTTATTGTGGGTAAAAATCCAATTTTTCACAATAAATACCAATATTTGTAAAATGATATAAAAATATATATGCATATATGTGCATTTGCTTACAAAAATGTTATTTATATATATATATATATATATACATATATTTTAAGAGGTGCTTAGATTACCTAAAATATAACACAGAACCCACTGGGATTCCCATGTTGCCCACCTCCCATACCTCCCACCACATCCCACACAAACATCTCCCACAAGTGTGACCCATCACCCTCAATGGACTTACACATCCTGGGGCCTTGCCATCAACCATAGACCACAGTTCACATCATAGACCACACTCTCTTCCACACAGTTCTGAATGGTGTGTGCTGATTTAAAATGGAATACATCCTTTGTCACAATGGCACTCAGGACAACCTCCAAGTCCCGAAAAAGCCCCTGTATTTCAACTGCACATCTACTCCCAGCCCCAAAAGTGTCCAGTGGCCACCGGCTCCAACTCACTGTTATAATTTCTTCCATTGCTAGAATCACCATATGTGTACAACAGAATACCATCAAGTCCACTCTAGTCCATAGTTCTTCCCCCAATCCTGAGGGGACTGAGATGGTGATGTCCACTCCAACTCCAAGTGAGAGAGGGCTTATATCCCATGGATATGGTGGGTGGGATGATCCTGCCAGCAGTTTCAGGCCCTCTCCATTCCCTTGGATGGCTGCTGCCCATCGTTGTCTCCTCGCCAGGTGACTTGGATGAGTCCATTGAGCTGTAGGGTAGGAGTTGCAACTCCACCGAGATTCCACGCACACCTGGCACATAGGTAGGCCAGAGGCTCCAGTCTCTGGAAGTATACCTAAAAACCCTAGCATCACATATAGGTTTGAATAAGGGACTGGTGAACCACGTGCGGGGAGGACTTATTTGAGTCCAATTCTGTCACTCTCAAGAGCACAGATTCCAAAATAGAGCCCACTGATAAGGCATCAGTCTCTGAGGCTATCCCCCCTTATATAGGACCTGGGTATCTCCAGAGCTCTCAGGAGCCCCTCTGTATGGGGTGATATGCACTTTGATGTTCTATGAGCTCCTACTGAGGTGTGCGTAAGAGTTACCTCTGGGATGACCTCCCGACTCTCTTTGAAGTCTTCTAGCCACTTGGACTCATTTGTTTTTACCTTTTCCCCCTTTTATTAAAGGTCTTTTTCCAGTTGTGTTGCCAGTTGGCACTTGGTATTAATCCCCCATTTCCAGGGAGGCTCATCCCCAGGAGTCATGTCCCACGTTGGGGGGAAGGTAATGCATTCATATGCTGAGTTTGGCTTAGAGAGAGGCCACATTTGAGCAACAAGGAGGCTCTCAGGTGGCAACCCTTAGGCACCCCATAACAGTAAGCTAAGTTTCAGTTACAAGAGCAAAGGCTCATAAGGGTAGTCATCAATAACAAGAACTCATCAGTGGGTCCTCCTCTTTTGACAGACACTGTCCCTGCACTCAGAGGACTGTTGCTGCTCCCTTGGAGAATGTGGCAGAGCTCTCCAGGCTAGGAATTTAGATTCCCTCATTTATTGAGTGATTGTCCACCCACTGTGACCATGCCCATCCTTTGATCTTTTGAACAATTTTGTGTAACTTTCATGTATATTCAGATGAACATACTCCCATGAATCCCTGCTCCCAGACACTCCCCACCAATGATCCCATGCAATACCCATTGTAACCCTTCTGTGATCTAAATCTTCCATGAATATGTAGCCCATATAGTAATCAAATACACTTAATAGGAAAAAGAAACAACAATGATAAGCTTAAATGCAAGAGACAAACATAAGGAAACTCAGGAAACAAACAAACAAACAAACAAACAATCAAAGAAAACAAAACAAAATATAATTAACAGATTGGGACATTAAAATAAAATGGAAAAAAAAGTAAAAGAAATGCCTTTCAAAAAAAATTCTTTTTTTTCCTTTTATCACTGTGTTATAGGATGTCCAGTGTGCCGTGACACCTTCCACCTCTCAATCCCCAGTGCCTCCCAAATTTTCATTTAATTTTCAAAGAAGTTTTAGGTCGCAGCAAGGTAACACACAGAATACCAGAGAATCAGAGATACCAAAACCACTACCCCCTTCCCCAATATCCTTTTTTTTTTGGATGTTAGCATTGTTATAACTGTTATACAGATAACAAAATATAGCAACTAAACATTGTCAATGATTTACAGTATAGTTTACAATTTAGACAATACAGTTTAATAAGTTTTGAGGATCTTTACCATGTCCTGTGTCCATTACTGTAAGGTAATGAAAAACATTTCCCATGACCACTAAATACCCCATTAGATCTTAACTGTTCCTTCCTCCCCACCCCCCTGGGACATATGACATTACCCTGTCTTGACCCATGGAATGTCAAGATTCATAGTTACATGCCCTGGGTATTTGAACCAGCCCTTTCTAATGTACCCAAATGTCAATGCTGCACCACCAAACCTAGTAATATGACTACCCATCTGTCCTATCCTTCAATATGCAACCATACTCTATCCCTTTACCATAGATTATGTCCATACGGGTGATGGCTCACAACCTACTCTTCTCTTTCTCTCCCTTGTTAACCTATGTTTCAGACAATGGTTCTCAGAGACTGCGCACTTTCCTCAGTTCAAATCAGTGAGGTCATATACCATTCATCCTTCGGTGCCTGGCTTGCTTCACTCAACATAAGGTCTTCAAGATTCATCCACGTTATTCCATGTGTTAGCACTTTGTTCCCTCTTACAGCTGAGTAATATTCCATTGAATGTATGTACCACATTTTGCTTATCCATTCATCTATCGATGGGCACCGGGGCTGATTCTAACTTTTGGCAATGGTGAACAATGCCGCTATGAACATTGGTGTGCATATATCTGTTTGTGTCTTTGCTTTCATTTCTTCTGGGTATATACCCAACAGTGGAATTGCTGGATCATACGGAAGATCTATTGTTAGTTTTCTGAGCAACCGCCAAAATGTCCTCCACGGTGGCTGGTCCATACCGCAGTCCCACCAGCAGTGGATGAGGGTTCCTATTCCTCCACATCCTCTCCAACATTTAGCGGCTCCTGTTTTTTTAATAGCTGCCATTCTGTTGGGTGTAAGATGGTATCTCATTGTAGCTTTCATTTGCATTTCCCTGATAGCAAGCGATGTTGACCATTTTTTCATGTGCTTTTTAGCCATTTCTATTTCTTCCTTGGAGAAGTTTCTTTTCAGGCCACTTGCCCATTTTTTAAATGGGTTGTTTGTCCTTTTATTTTCAAGGTGTAGGATTTCTTTATATATGCAGGATATTAGGCTCCTATCAGATATATGGTTGCCAAATATTTTCTCCCATTGGGTAGGCTGCCTTTTTATTTTCTTAATAACATCCTTTGAGGTGCAGAAGTTTTTCATTTTGATGAAGTCCCAATTATCTATTTTTCCTCTTGCTGCTTGTGCTTTGTCTGTGAAGTTCATGAAACCATTTCCTATTACAAGGTCCTGTAGATGGTTCCCTACATTATCTTCCAAGGTCTTTATGATTTTGGCTCTTATATTTAGATCTTTGATCCATCTTGAGTTGATTTTTGTATAAGGTGTGAGATGGTATTCTTGTCTCATTCTTTTGGATATGGATATCCAGTTCTCCAAGCACCACTTGTTAAAGAGGCCATTCTCTCCTAACTGAGTGAGCTTCGTGGCCTTGTCAAATATCAGATGACTATATATGCGAGGATCTATATCAGAACTCTCAATTCGGTTCTATAGGTCAGTAGGTCTATCCTTGTGCCAATACCATGCCGTTTTGATCACTGTAGCTTTGTAGTACGTTTTAAAGTCAGGTAGTGTGATACCTCCAACTTCATTTTTCTTTTTCAATATGTCTTTGGCAATTCGGGGCCTCTTGCCTCTCCAAATATATTTTGTGGTTAGTTTTTCTAGTTCCTTAAAAAATAGTGTTGACTTTTATTGGGATTGCATTAAATCTTAGATTAGTTTGGGTAGGATAGATATCTTGATGATGTTTAGTCTTCCTATCCATGAACAGGGAATATTTTTCCATTTATTTAAGTCTTCTTTGATTTCCTTTAACAGTATTATGTAGTTTTCTGTATATAAGTCCTTTACATCTTTAGTTAAATTTATTCCTAGGTATTTGATTCTTTTAGTTACTATTTTAAAAGGTGTTTTTTTCCTGATTTCCTCCTCAGTTTGCTCATTATTGGTGTACAAAAATGCTACTGATTTTTGAGCATTGATCTTATAGCTTGCTACATTACTAAACTCTTTTATAATTTCTAGAAGCCTTGTTGAAGATTTCTCAGGGCTTTCTTTGTATAGGATCATGTCATCTGCAAATAATGAAATTTTTACTTCTTCTTTTCCAATTTGGATGCCTTTTATGTGCTTTTCTTCTCAGTGCTCGCACCAGTACTTCTAAGACAATGTTAAATAGGAGTGGTGATAGTGGGCATCCTTGTCTAGTTCCCTATCTCAGAGGGAAGGCTTTTAGGATTTCACCATTGAAAATGATGTTAGCTTTGGGTTTTTCATATATACCCTTTATCATATTCAGAAAGTTTCTGTCTATTCCTATCTTTTGTAGTGTTTTTATGAGGAAAGAGTGCTGTATTTTGTCGAATGCTTTTTCTGCATCTATAGAGAAGATCATGTGTTTTTTTTCTTTCAATCTTTTTATGTGGTGTATTACATTGAATGATATTCTTATATTGAACCATCCTTGCATACCCAGGATGAAACCCGCTTGGTCAGGGTGTATAATCCTTTTGATATGTTGTTGAATGCGATTAGCAAGTATTTTGTTGAGGATTTTAGCATCTAGGTTCATTAGAGAAATTGGTCTGTAATTTTCCTTTCTTGCAGTATCTTTATTTGGTTTTGGTATTAGGGTAATGTTGGCATCATAGAATGAGTTAGGCAATATTCCTTCTACTTCTATTATTTGGAAGAGCTTAAGTAGAATTGGTGTTAGCTCTTTCCAGAATGATTGGTAGAATACCGCTGTGACACCATCTGCTCTTCGGCTCTTCTGAGTTGGGAGGTTTTTGATGACTGAGTCTATCTCTTTTTGTTATTGGACTGTTGACTTCATCTATTTCTTCTTTCATCAATGTAGGCTGTTTGTGGGTTTCTAGAAACTTGTCCATTTCCTCTAAATTATTATTCTTGTTGGCATATAATTTTTCAAAGTATACTGTTATGATACTCTTTATTTCTGTGAGGTCAGTAGTGATATCCCCTTTCTCATTCCTTATTTTATGTATTTGCATCTGTTCTCTCTTTTTCTTTGTTAGTCTGGCTAAGTGTTTGTCAATTTTATTGATATTCTCGAAGAACCAACTTTTGTTTTTGTTTATTGTTTCCAGTGCTTTCTTATTCTCTATTTCACTTAATTCTGCTCTAATGTTTGTTATTTCCTTCTTTCTACTTCCTTTAGCTTTAGTTTGTTGTTGTTTTTCCAATTCCTCCGAGTGTACAGTTAGGTCTTCAATTTTAGCTCTTTCTTCTTTTTTAATATATGAAATTTATGGCTATGAACTTCCCTCTCAGGACTGCTTCCGCTGCATCCCATAAATTTTGATATGTTGTCTTGTTGTTTTCATTAGTTTCAAGGTAGTTACTGATTTCTTTTGAGATTTCCTCTTTGACCCACTGTTTGTCTAAGAGTGTGCTGTTTAACTTCCATATCCTTGTGCCTAACCTGTTTCTCTGGTCCTTAGTGATTTCCAATTCCATTCCGTTGTGGTCAGATAAATTACTTTGTATAATCTCAATCTTTCTGAATTCATTGAGAGTTGTTCTGTGGCCTAGCATGTGGTCTATTTTGGAGTGTGTTCCATGTGCACTCGAGAAGAATGTAAATCCTGCTGTATTTGTGTATAGTGGTCTGTATATGTCTATTAAGTCCAGGTCTTCTAAGATATTGTTGAGTGCCTTTGTTTCTTTATTGATTCTCCATCTAGATGTTCTGTCTAATGATGATAGGGGTGTGCTGAAGTCCCCTGCTTTAATTGTAGAGGCATTTATTTCTCCTTTTAGTTTTTCCAGAGTTTGCTGCACATATTTTGAGGCACCCAGATTAGGTGTGTAAATGTTGATGATCATTCTCTCTTCTTGAGAGATTACTCCTTTTACTAATATGTAGTGTTCATCTTTGTCTCTTACAATAGTTTTGCATTTAAAGTCTGTTTTGTCTGATATTAGAATAGCTACTCCTGCACTTTTTTGTTTATTGTTAGCTTGTAAAATGTTTTTCCAGCCAATCACTTTCAGCCTCCTTGAATCCGTGGGTCGAAGGTGGGTTTCTTGTAGACAGCATATAGATGGATAATATTTTCTTATCCATTCTGCCAATCTGTGTCTCTTGATTGGTGAATTTAATCCATTAACATTCAATGTTATTACTCGTAAGGAATTTCTTATTTCAGCCATTTTTTCTTTGGGTTAATGTATGTCATATATTTTTTTGTTTCTCTTTTTGTCTTTTCAGTTGTTTTTAAACTCTCCTCCAACTCTCTCTCCCTTGTTTTTTCCTTTCAACTTGTAGAGATTCCTTTAGTATTTCTTGAACTGCTGGTTTCTTATTGACATACTCTCTTAATTTCTGTTTATCTGTGAATATTTTGAACTTTCCATCATTTTTGAATGCCAGTTTTGCTGGATAGAGAATTCGTGGCTGGAACTTTTTTCTTTCAGTTTTTTGACTATGTCATACCACTGTCTTCTTGCCTCCATGGTTTCAGCTGAGAAATCAGCACTTAATCTTATTGTGCTTCCCTTGTATGTGATGGTTCTCTTTTCTCTTGCTGCCTTCAGTATTTTCTCTTTGTCTTGAGCATCGGACAAAGTATATGTCTTGGAGTTGGGCTGTTAGGATTTATACTATTTGGGGTGTGCTGTGCTTCCTGGATCTGCACATCCATCTCTCTCAATAGGGTTGGGAAGTTTTCAGCCATTATTTCCTTCAACACTCCTTCTGTTCCCTTTCCCTTCTCTTCTCCTTCTGGGATGCCCGTAATTCATATGTTTGTGTGTTTTGTGTTATCGGTTAATTCCGTGAGTCCATGCTGGATTTTTTTCTATCTTTTTGTCTATCTGTTCTACTCTCTCTTTGATTTCAGCTGTATTGTCTTCCATATCACTAATTCTTTCCTCTGCCTGTTCAAATCTGTTGTTATTTGTATCCAGTGTCTTTTTGATTTTTGGATTGTGCCATTGTTCACCATCATATCCATTATCTTTTTAGGCATGTTTGCAATTTCTTCAGTATGTTCTCCCAGTGTCTACTTTATATCCTTAATCTCTTCCTTCACTTCTTTAAATTGGTTCATGATATTTTTTGGATAGCTTTGTTTAGTTGTTCAATGTTCTGCATCACTTCCTGGTTTTTAATTTGTTCATTGGACTGTTCCATGTTTTCCTGTTTCTCAGAGGCATTTTGTTGTTATTGTTGTTGCCCTCTGGTCATCATATTATCTTGATGGATTTGTTCAGTTGATTAGCTTTTTTCTATGCTCTAGAGTTTTATTTAGCTGGTGGTTCTGCATGTGAGTTAAGTTTTCTTTTTGGCACTTTTTCTTCTTATTTTATTTCCTTGCTTCTTTCTGTGTTCCCTTGAAGGCAAAAGATTAGGGCCAGAGGAATCAAAAGATGTAAGGAAGGCAGAAGGATAATAGTAATATTGATAAAAGTTAGAATAGGGGCCAAATGAGACTTAATGAGATGAATATTTAACTTGTGTAGGCAGTGTAGAGTAATAGGAAAAAAAGAGGAGTTCTTACAATGGACTGGGAAAACAAATGGAGGAATATATATATAGTGATTTAGAAGGCTAGACTTATGAGGAGGGAGAGAAATAGTAAAGAAAGTGCTGAAAGGGAAAAGTTAATACTAATAAAAAAAAGAAGACAACATAGATGGAATAGAAATTGACACCCTTATTTTGTGAGCCTATGAAAAAATGTTGTATCTAAGAGTCACAACAGAAAGCAGAAGGCAGAAAGATGAAGGAATGATAAGCGATAGTTTGGAATACAAAATCAATATAGAGAGCGAGTGGGAAATTACTGAAGATGAAGCACAGCAAAGAAGCAACAAGCTAGCAGCACCTAATTTTTAAAAATGAAAGAAAAAAGAAAGGGGGGAGGAAAGAGGAAGGAAAAGCAAGAGACTAGAAATAAACAGAGAAAAATCAAAGTACCACACAGGCAAGCAGTCCAACAGAGCTAAGGAGGGTTAATGATTCCCCTAGGGTCCACGTGGATCCTCTCTGTCTGCTTGTGTTTATCAATCAATTTCCCCACAGGGTTCTATATGCAGGTCCTGAAGCAGCTTTTAGCTATTAAACTAAATTAAAAAGAATTTATTTTTCATTTATTGAAGTGACCTTTTCACTTTTTTTTTTTTGGTGAAATACAGGACCCAAAATAATTCCTCCTCTAGACCAATCCACTTACGGAGGGGACCCTGTTGAAATTAATCAAGCATGTCCCACTTCCTGTACTCCCATGGTAGCTGTAGCTCTGATGTTAGTCAGTGCAGAGTGCTGAATACGGCCAACTCCGCCCCTTCTTGAGCTGAGCACCAGCGTCACCATGTTGCTATGTAAATCAGTTTGATTCTGCAGATTTTCCTCTCCTCTCAGCCTGATGCTGTTCAGGTCGGCTTATTTGCTCCCCAAAGCTATGGGGCAGTCCAGGCTGCCAGATCGATGGCAAAAAAAAAAAAAAAAATTCCCTTTTCTGTCCTCCAACAAAACGCTCCCTCTTTTGAAAAGTGTCTTCTCTTCCTGGCTCCGTGGTGGCCTGGGGCTTATCCCTGGGCAGCTAGGCAAATAAAATCCCTCCTCGAAAAGAATCACCCCTCCCCTCCACCGGGTGCCAATTAACTCCTGCTGTTCTGTTCACCCAAGATCCAAGGGGCTCCAGGCAGCCATATCCCCAGAAGATAAATCTTTCTCTCCCCTTTACCAGAGCGCCTCCTCAGAGAGTGCCCCCTCCCACTAGGCCCTGACTCCTGGTTGCTGAGCATTGCTCGTGGCTCCAACTGGCCTTTTTATTTTTTCTGTCCCTAACCGTGGGGCTCAGCCATCCATGCCAACCACCATCGGCAGGCTTAAAACTCACGAATCTCCACCGTTCCGTCCATGTTGCCGATCCACGCAGATAGCTGTCCCAAGCTTCTCACTCCACGCGTGCATAGCACAGACCCCTGGACAGGAACCCGTCCACAATCCGCCTTGCTCTGGGAGCTTGCAGTGTGTGCCCTCCTACACTAATACCATCTTGGCCCTGTTCTCCCAATTTACTTTTACCTGAAGGGCAATCTTCATCATACCTCAAATTTCAGGTCTCCAAGTGATGACTTCTTTTGGCATTTGTGTATCTGAAAAGGCATTATTTTGCATGCCTTTGTGAAACATATCTTTGCTGGATGCAGAATTCTAGATTCACAGGAATTGTTTTTAGTACTTTAATGATGTTGCTCCATGTTTCTCCCAATTGCTTTATCTCTGGGGAGACATCTTCTGCCATCCTTATCTTTGTTCCCATGCATACAAAGGGCCCTTTTCTCTTTTGTTGCTTGAGTTTGCTCTTCAATGCTTTTGAACAATTTGATTAAAGTATGCCTTTTGGTTGGTTTTCTGTAAGTTTCATCTTTCTGGAGTTTGTAAATCTTTGTTTTTTATCATCATTGGAAAATTTTCAGCTCTTATTTCTTTAAATAATTTAAAGCCTCTTCATTTGAGAACTTTATTTACATATAAATGTGGTTGCCTGATGTTGCCCCAAAGCTCATTATTGCTCTTTTCCTGATGTAGATTCTTTTTGCCCTCTGTATTTCATTTTGGATAGTTTCTGTTGCTATAGCTACAAGTTAAGTAATCTTCTGCAAATTACAATCTAATTTAGGGATTCTGCTTGGGCAAGATTGTGTTTCCCCTTTTGCAGTGTTGGCTAGAAAATATCTTAAGGCAGCATGTTTTGTTCCATCATAAGGCTCATCTCATTTCTTTTTCCATGAATCATGGAAGCTTTCCTTCAGTTCCTATCAGTATCATATCATAAATATCAATATTTCTAAAATAATTTTAGTTTTCTTGTTATTGTTTTGATGGGAGGTTAAATATGGTTCCTAATACTTTAGATTAGTTGGAAGTGGGAGTGAGCAATCAGTATATTTTGGGGTGAGTTTTCAATTTAGTATTTCCATTACTTTCTAATCATGAATATACTTTTAAAAACTTCTTTTTACATACAATAATATGAAGAACACTGTCAATATTTTCTCTAAAACATCAATAATATGATCACTTACCATAACCTGATTGCTTCCATTCTGCCTTAGTCACCACGTCCTCCTGAAAGGTTAATAAAAAACACTCAGAATTGTCTTTTTTCCAATCTTAGCCTCCTACAGCCTATTATTTATACAACAGTCACACCAGTCCTTTAACTGACAATACACCACATCTCTCCTCAGCTAAAAGTCCTCCATAAGTTACATTTTTCAATCAGAATAAGTAGCAAATTTTGCAATGGCCTGTATAGTCCAACGTGGTGAGGCCCCACATTAAAATCTATCATCACCTTTATTTACCCATCATTCGTCAGCTCCAAAACCTTTGATTCTGTTTCTCCTCAACATAACAATCATAGTATCAAATAAGAGCTCTTGCACTGACCTATTTCTCTCAGTGGATACCTATGTGGCCTACTCATTGAATTCTTTAAGTGTTTGCATAAATGCTATCTTCTCAGAGAGATCTCCTTGCTAATTTAATTAAAAATTTATTCTCCAATATTCTACTCATATTGTAATAATGGAAGAACTTGTAACATTGATATAAAGATAGTGGTTACCAGAGATTTTGAGGAGAGAAGGGGGGAAGAGAGGTGGAAAATAGGACAATCATAGGAATTTTTCTTCATGATATAACATAGATGGATAAAGGCCATTTGTATTTTATCAGAACCAATAAACATGTACTATGCAAAATGTAAATCATAATATAAACCACTGACAATGGTTAGTAGCAATGCTTCAGTATGTATTCATCAATTGTAACAAATGTATCATACTCATATAGGATGTTATTGGTAGGGGAGGATGTGGTGTGGGAGGAAGAATATGTGGGAATCCCCTATATTTTCTATGTGAATTTTTTGTAACCTAAAGCTTCTTAGAAAATCAAGTGAAAAAAAAAATAAGACACTGGGGGAACATACAGAAGAAATTGTCAATATACATAAAGATAACAGCTCTCACAGTGATGAAAGGCACAAAAACTTAATTTTTTAACTTTATTGTTTTATTATATTATAATTATTATTAATATTTTTCTTTCTAGCTTTGTTTTGGTGAGGTTTTGGATTGCAGAAGGATTGCAATTGTGGCAGAGGAGGATTACTGGTGCCTTGTGTTAGTGGTGGTGGGATGTGTAGGGAATGGTGCACCTGGGACATGCTTTGTGGGATATGAATGAGGTCATGTGGTTATGGGATATTGGTTTGGTCGTTGGAGACCCTCACAATAAATGAAAGAATATTGAATTTCTATCCTAGGGAGTCCTGCTACATTCTCTAACAGAGTGGCAAGAATCTCTAGAGTACAAGGGAAGTGCCTAGTGAAGAAGGACAGATCAATAAGCAAGGCCCTTGATATCGATGCTTGTACTTATTAACTTTGTTCTTTTGAAATTGAAACTTAGCCTAGTAATATATATTGCCTAAGAGTTACCTTCTCAAAGCCTCCTTGTTGCTCAAATGTTGACTCTCTCCAAGCCAAACTCAGCATATAAACTCACTACATTACCCCTGGTGTGGGACATGACTCCTGGGGATAAGCTTCCTTGGAACCAAGGGATTATTACCAAATGTCAACTAGCAAGGCATTTGGAAAAAGACCTAGACCAAAAGGGGGAAATATTAAATATGAATGGATTTTTATGGCTAAGAGATTTCAAAGTGAGTTAAGAGGTAATTCCAGAGGTTACACTTATGCATGTCTCAGGAGGATCTCACTGACTGCCACAATAAACAGTGCCTCAAGCAAAGGTGCTCCTGAGGGCTCTAGAGATATCTTGACACTATAGGCAGGAAATTGGCATGTCCCAAAAACTTAAATGTTCTGGATGTTCATATCCTGGTTAAGCCTTGAATCTCAGCAGAGTTACAACCAACACCTACTCTCCAGTTCATTGGACTCACCCAGGACAAGCAACAAAAAGATTATGATGGACAAAACCCATCCCGAGAAACTGAGAGTACCTACAATTGCAAGCTAGTCAGATTCATCCATCTATCCCATAGGAACCAAGCCCCCTCTCAATCAGAAGCAGAGTGGGCCTCATCTCAAAATCCTCAAGACTGGGGAATGAACAAACATAAGGTGAGAATGCAACTACGGACTAAATTAGACTTATTATTATTCTAGTAATGAAAGAACTTGTAACATTGATATAAAGACAGTGGTCATCAGAGGTTCTTAGGAGAGGGAGAGGGAACAATAAAGAATAACATGGAGAATTTTGGGCGGACATTGGAACTGTTCTGCATGATAATGCAATGATGGATACAAGCCATTATACACTTAGTCAAAACCTATAAAACTGTGCAGTGCAAAATGTAAACCATAATGTAAAATATAGGTGATGCTTAGTAGCAATGCTTCAATAGGTGTTCATCAATTGCAACAAATGTACCACACTAATGAAAGATGTTGTTAATGGGGGAAGTATAGGAGGGGGAGGAGGGGGGTTTATGGGAATCCCCTATGTTTTCAATTTAACATTTATGTAATCTAAAGCTACTTTAAAAATAAAGAAAAAAATTACATTGGTTTGAGTCATTTGGGAGAATGTAAATATGAACTCGGTATTAGATGATAACAAAGAATTTTTAATTATTTTTTTATAATAGCCTAGTAGTCCCTTATGTCTTTTAAATCCACAGTTATTTATATATGATAAATGTGTCATAAAAATAATATCTGAGATATGAATTATTTATGAAATAAATGACATGATTCTAGGATTTGTAAAAAAGTATTCCAGTTCCATTCCCTTCCAGCCCTTATCCTCAAAGGGTAAGTCTGGAATAATGACATAAAACAGTCAAAATGTTACATTTTGAATTTTTCTTAAGGCTATTACTGAGGTTTACCTTATTTTCTATAATCATGCAATTGTTTAAAATTTCCAAATTAAAAATATAAAAGAAATAAAGTATAACAAGGAAAATATGTTTAAAATAAACTATTTTATTTTGAAAGAATGTATTCCCTATTTGGCCTACTTGATGTATTTCATTTTCATTTAACTCATTACATTCTATTGTACTAGACAATCCACTTTTGATTTTGCCTATTTTCTGTATCCTTCTATAGGACTGTAAGTCCCACAAAGATAATAATTTTATTTCTTTTAACAGTATATATTTTTTTGCCCAGATAAATCAATTCCCCTACTGTTTAGAAAGAATTATTTTTCAACTTCTACTGTGGTAGGAACTTCAGATTAAATAGTGAATCAACTATACAGAGTAACTAGCTTCTTTAAGGCAAATTTTTAGTGGAAGAGACATGAAAACAGACTTTACAAGAGACAATGTAAGACTGGAACCAAAGCTGGACTTGGAATTAAATATAACTCATATCTGGAATGCGAGCAGAACTTAGTCATCTCTTAGTGGTGGATTTTGGTTTGAAAGCAAGGAAGTGATTTCTATATCTCTTACTGATTGATTCTTGCCCACCTCTATAGATGCAAACTGTACAAGGCTAAAGGGATGTCAGATAGTGTACACATAGCCAATAACATCATTTATTATTACTGTATCCTACCATGAATTTTTAAGAGAACATTTGCACACATTTCCCAAGCTTCCTTTAGAGCCCTTTTTACTGCTTTGTTCCTCAAACTGTAGAACATGGGATTCAGCCTGGGTATCACCAAAGTATAAAATACAGAGGCCATTTTATCACTATCAAGAGACTGACTGGATTTGGGCTGCACATATATAAAGAATATAGTTCCATAGATTACCACTGCCACTGTTAAGTGAAATCTACATATGCAGAAGGCCTTGTACTTGCCCTTTGCAGACTTCATCATAAAGATGAATATAAGGATCAACATGTAGGACATGGTGTCAGAAGAGAGGACACCAAATTCAAAGCTGAAAAGATCAGTATAATCAATTTAACTTCATGTGTATTTGAGCAGAGCAAATATATCAACTGAAGACTATCACAGTAGAAATGCCTGATTACGTTGTAGACACAAAATAAAGATATGAAAAATTTTATGATGATCAGTAAAGATACAAAATACTGTAGAGATTAAGTTATTTCCAGCAAGTGACATGCTGTTTGTGACATGATGGCGATGTAAGTAGAGGGTTACAGATGGCCACATAGTGGTCACAGGCCATTGCTATTGCTGACTGAGAATATGGAGTTCTTTTTAAAGTGAATTTATTCCTGTGGATGTGGTATCCTTTGATTGAATTAGATTCAATTTAGTTCACTTGATTAGATTGTTTTTGATTGGGCTACATCAGTGAAACATGACTTTGGTTGAGTCTCTGCCCTCTTGCTCCATCTTAGATGAAGGGAGACACAGAAAGAGAGACACAGAGACAATGGAAGCTGCCATATTGATTCTGACATGTGAGAGAGAGCACTACAGGAAAACAGAGGAGACCTGAGAGAATGAGCAAGGTCCCAGAGTCTGGAACCAGTGGAGCACAGAATTATGGGAAGGAATTCCACAGGCGCTGGGCTAATGGAGCTGCTCAAGGCTAGGGAGACAAGCCCTGATGTACGCCTGATCATCCACAGCTGCAGTCTGGGAGATGGTGAGGCTTGAGGGGAAGGCATAGACCTTGGCAGAGATTTCCCACCATCTTGCTTCACCACTTGGCAGGATGCCATGATCACCAGTAGCTGACTTTGGGGTGAAAGAATCTATGCTGGTGCCTTGATTTGGACATTTCACAGCCTCAGAACTGTAAGCTTTCACCCCAAATTAAATACCCTTTATAAAAGCCAACAGGAATATCAAAGATGGGGAAATAGGGAATGGCAGGCTGCACTCCTCATCCAGAAGTAGAGGGTCATTAGTACAGGTTGTCAGTGGTGCAGGGTGTTGGTGGTGGGGGGTTGTGTGGGAAAAGGTGCCCCTGGGTCATGCATCTATGGAATATGAATATGTTTATCTTGCCATAGGTTGTTATCTCAGTGGATGGAGACCCATACAATAAACAACAAAATATTAAACTCCCATACTTCAGAATCCTGTTGCATTCTCAAATAGAGGAGTAAAATTTCTTGAGTACATAGGCAATGCTTAGTAAAAGAAAACAGACCAATATGTCAAACCCTCAATAATAATGCACGTAATTATAAAACTTATTCTTGTAAAATTGAAACTTATACAAATAATAACTAATGCCTAAGAGTTATCTCTTTGTTACTCAAATGTGGCCTCCCTCTAAAACAAACTCAGCAAATAAATTCACTACATTCCCTCTGGCATGAGACCTGATTCCCAGGTATGAGTTTTCCTGGCACCAAGGGATTAATATCAAGCACCAACCAGCAATGCATTTAGAAAAAGACCTTGAACAAAAGGTAGAAACAGCAAATGTGAAAGAGTTTTTATGGATAATAGATTTCAAAATTAGTCATAAAGTCATTCCAGAGGTTACACTTATGCAAGTCTCAAAGCATATCTTAATAACTGCCACTGTGAGCAAAACCTCAAATAGGGGTATTCCTGAGGGCTCTAGAGCCATCCAGACACTATGGGTGAGGTACATAATCTCTTGAAATCAGCACCCTATCAGTGGGCCTTTCCCTGGAATATATGATAACCTATTTCCCCAATGTAACAGAGTTAGAAGCATTTATAATTTCCCTACACATGATTCTTCTATTCCTTTTATTTAAACCTATTATTAGCACTATACCCATTAAATATATATTTCAGAAACTTAAATCTTTAGCTTGTTCATATGCCAGTTGATCCCTGAATCTCAGCAGATTTGCAGCCCACACCTAGTCTCCAGATCATTGAACTTGCCCAAGACAAATAACAAAATAATGATGACAGACAGCCTCCACCTTCCCACAAAAAAAACAGAGTATCTACAAGTGCAAGCAAATCCGTTCCGTCCATCTTCCCCATAAGATCTAAGCTCCCTCTCAATCTGAAGCAGGGTAGGCATCACCATCCCAAAATCCTCAAGGTTAAGGAATGAACAAACATAAGGGGGAAAAACTTATTAATATTGTAGTAATAGAATAACATGTAACATTGTTATAAAATTAGTGGTTACCAGAGGTTCTGAGGAGAGGTGAAAGGGAATGAAAAATAGAACATAGGACATTGGAATTAAGTGTAAACAACAATGTAATCCATAGACCTTGGTTAGTAGTGATGTTCAATATTTATTCATCAATTGTAACAAATTTACCACACATTTTTAAGGTGTTATTAATAGGGGAAAGTATGCATGGGAATCCTGTATACTTTCTATGTAACTCTCCTGTAATCTAAAACCTCATTAAAAATAAAGTTTATTACATAAATTTTAAAAAGCCAACATATTTCTGGTACTTTGCATAGGCACCCTGCAGCAAACCAAGACACTGTTAAAAAGAAATTTCACTAGTGATAAACATATGAAAGAAAGTGATTTGGGTAGTACACCAAAGAAAGGAGATTTCATATTGATCTGCAAGAAAATGAAATAGAATTTTGGGTCCCCCAGCTGTTGAATAACCAAGAGTAGTGAAGTCTAGATGTCTGAGAAAAAATAAATGGGTATTTTTAGCCTGGAGTCTATCGTGGTAAGGATTATCAAGCCCAGGTTACCCACTACTGAAACCATGTAAACAACATACTTTTCCTTTCAAGGCCTTCACCTGATTGGATGACACATCTCTCATTGCTGAAGATAGTCTCCTCGGGTGACTCGGGTGACTGAAGATAGTCTCCTCGGGTGACTGATAGATTCAATCAACTTACAGGTCACTTAAGTCCATGAAATATACTCACAGTAAGAATTAGGCCAGTGCTTGCTTAAACAAATAATTTGGCACCACTACCTGGCAAACTTGACACATGAACCTAACCATCACAGTCCATGCCTTGTCAACATGGCAACCATACACATCACCTTAAACTATAATAAATCTCTAAATAAAAAACAATAACAGACTTTTTTATGTAACAATACTCAAATTTCTTGCATAAACCTGGAAGTGCACTAAATTTCTCCAGGATAGGGTATAAGTTCTTGGGAAATATTCACTGTTAAACTTCATACCTTATAACTTAAATATTATGACATGAAAGTAAAACAACATGTCATATGATAAGGCTATAAGATAGGGAAAAAAAAAACAAAGGTATTTGCTTTATGTACATGTACACACATATTCATAACAAAACAAGGAAAAATGTTTCTAACAATTATAGTCCTCCTTTCTGTTACTCTTCATACGACCATAGTTTATATTTATCACTACCTTCTTTCACTACCCATTCCATGCTACCTTTACCCTCAGCAGGCACCTCAGTTGGCCATAGTTTTTGCCTGGTTGAGTGACCCAACCTTCATTCCTTGATTTGGACATTTCAGAAGTTTCTGGACTATTGGTAGTCCTGTCTGAATTGTTGCAGTTTTCCATTGAAATTAATCACAGATCATGGTAGTACTAAGAGAAGTCCTAAGGGACTTGTATTCCAGGCAAAATCTTCTTTACCTCCATTGTGTAGATGAAGTCTGGGTAGTTTGAAGCTTTTGTAGACCCAGAAAATCCTGTTCTTAAAGCTAATACATTCCTGTGTGTGTTAACCTATTATAGGTAGGAACTTTTGAATAAATTTCTTCAGTTAAGGGCCTTTGATTAGATTGCAAGACCCAGGGTGGGTTTTAATCCTCTTACTAGAGTCCTTTATAAATGGAGGAATGAAAACCTGCAGACACAGAAAAAAGCTGCAGACCAAAAGAGAAAGGAACCCAGAAGCTGAGAGAGAAGGCCCCAAGAGCCAGAACCTGAAATTAGGGTAACCCAGAATCTAAGAGGAAGCCACTTTAGCCAGAAACTGAAAGCAATGGAGGAGAAAGGAGAGACAAGTGAATGCTGTCATGTGCCTGATCACCCACAACTGCAGCTCAGGGAGAAAGCATCTCTGAAGATGCTTTAATTTGGGCAATTTCACAACCTCAAAACTGTAAAAGAATTAAGTTAATTAATCCTTATGATAAAAGCCAACTCATTTCTAGTATATTGTTTTGGCAGCAGTTAGCAAAGTAAAACACAGTTCCTATTTCCTCTTGGTAGTCAGGATCAATCACCCCAGTCAGTACAGTATTTCCCATCTTTGACTGTTGATTCAGAGGCATGAGGAGGAACTTCCAGTTAAATGGAATCTTTGTGTCTCCTGGTAGAAGAACTCCCAGTATTAGAATTAAGACCTATTGACTAGCAGAGCTGAAGGTTGCAGGGAGAGGAAGCAAAATGTTTCCTATGGACCACTAGGGGAAACAGGGAGCGGTGTCACTTCCATTTCCACCCTTTGATTTCTGGACCATTGAAGCCTAGCTATGGGAGAAACAGCATCATAGAGTGGACATTGATTTAGAGCAAAAATGATCTTCTTGAGAACATTGACTCAGCCCTGCATAGTATTATCACATGGTGATATCATAATTGTGTCTTCAAAAGGCCAATCTGGGAAATGGATGTGGCTCAAGTGATTGGGCTCCCATCTACCATATAGCAGGTCCAGGGTTGGACTCCCAGGGCCTCCTGGTGAAAGGCAAGCTGGCCCACATAGCGAGCTGACCCACACAGAATGCTGGCCCATGCAGGAGTGCTGGTCCATGCAGGAGTGCTGGTGAGCAAGATGACAAAATAAAAAGAGTCACAGAGGAGAGACAGTAAGAGAGGCAGCAGACCAGGGATTTGAGGTGGTTCAAGAGATTTAACACCTCTTTCCCACTCTTCAAAGTCCCAAGATCTGTTCCCAGTGCTGCCTAAAGAGAAGACAAGCAGATAAAGAAGAACACACAGAGAGTAAACAGCATGGGCAAAAGCAAAAGCAAAAACAAAAACAAAAACAGGCCATTCCACCATTCTCTTAAAACAGCTGCTTCAGAATGATAGGGAACATGGTAAGACCACTAAATTCCATAAGCATGTACCCATTTCTGCAAAGCATTTACTGTGAAGTGGGTTCACTGATCAGAAACAATGCTGTGTGGAATATCATGATGGTAGGTAAGACATTATGTATGTCCATATATGGTAGTTTTGCAGAAGCATTGCATACAGGGAAGGTAAATCCATATCTGATGTCTGTGTCTGTTCCATTTAGAATATATCACTGCCCTTTCCCTGATGGAAATGGTCAAATGTAATAAACCTGCCACCAGGTAGCAGGCAGATCACCTCAGGAAATGGTACCATATTAGAGACTGGGTTTGGGTCTGGCAGATTGGGCACTCAGCATTGGCAACAACCAGTTTGGCGTTTGTGAGTAAAAGTCCATGTTGCTGAGCCCATGCATTACCTCCATCCTTATCACCATGACTACTTTGTTCATGGGCCCATTGGGCAATGATATGAGTGGCTGGGGAAATATACCAATTTGTATCCACAGAACAGATTATTTTTAAATGTTCTTCTGCTGAAGTTGCTCTCTGCTGAACATTCACGTGGTACATAAATATTTTCATGTTTTTTGCCCACTTAGAAATGTCTATCCATATACCTCTTCCCCAAATCTCTTTTTCACTTATTTCCCAATCATGTTCCTTCCAAGTCCATATTCATCCAGCCAAACCATTGGTGACAGCCCATGAATCAGTATACAAATGCACTTCAGGCCATTTCTCCTTCCAGGCAAAATGAACAACCAGGTGCAGTGCTAGAAATTCCTCTCTCTGGGCCCTCATCACAGTCCTTCAGGGACATCCTAGAAAGGAACTGTGTATTATAGCTATCCACTTTTGGTTGGTATGTGCATATCATGTAAAACCATCTGTAAACCAGGCCAGAGTTTTATCTTCCTGAGTCAAATGATTGTAAGGATTTCCCCCAAGAGGCCTATATCTGTGGGCAGGGAAAGAGAAGGTTATGTGTCAGGAATAGGGACCATGGATATTTGGGCCAGTTCCTCATGTAACTTACTTGTGCCTTCAGGACCTGTTTGAGCTCTAGCTCATATATACCACTTCCAATTTATGATGAAGTATTGATGTGCATGCCCAACTTTATTGTTTGGTGGGTCAGATAACAGCTATCTCATGATAGGTAACTCAGGTCTCATGGTAACTTGGTGGCCCATGTTTTTCTCAATTGCTGTTAGTAAAGACCACTAGAAACAGTTTGGTTTCAGCCAGCAAGGCCAGCAACACACTCTCCTACCTCAGGGGTATATCAATTCTCCAATACTATGTCATAATCTAGTCTTCAGAGACCTTAACCATCTCCTCCTCCCACAAGACATCACACTGATCTATTAGATTGATGACATCTTGATGACTAGAAGTAGTGATCAAGGTTTATTGACTACTCTAGACATATTGGTAAGGCATTTGCATGTAAAAGGGTGGGAGTTGGGGCCAAGATGGTGTTAGTGTAGGAGGGCACACACTGCAAGCTCCCAGAGCAAGGTGGATTGTGGACGGGTCCTGCCCGGGGGTCTGTGCTGTGCACGCATGGAGTGAGAAGCTTGGAACATCTATCTGTGCGGATCAATGGCGTGGACGTACCGGTAGAGATTCGTGAGTTTTAAGGCTGCTGGTGGTGGTTGGCATAGACGGCTGAGCCCCGCAGTTAGGGAGGAAAAATAAAATAAAATAAAACGGCCACTTGGAGCTGCGAGCCGGGCGAGAAAGTTTTATTTTCTGGGGTTCTGGCTGCCTGGTGCCCCTTGGACCTTGTGTGAACAGAACAACCGAGCTAATTGGCACCCAGTGAACTGGAGGGGTGATTCTGGTCAGGGGACGGAGTTGATTTCCCTAGCGGCCCAGGGATAAAACCTGGGCCACTGCGGAGCCAGGAAGAAGGGACACTTCCCAAAAGAGGGAGGGTTGTGTTGGAGGCCAGGGAAGGGTATTTTTTATTTTTAGACATCGATCTGGCTGCCTGCACTGCCCCATAACTTTGGGGAGCAGATAAGCCGACCAGAAGCAGCATCAGGCTGAGAGCAGATGCGAATCTGCACCCAAACTGATTTACTTAGCAACCCGGTGACACTGGTGTTCGGCTCCAGAAGGGGTGGAATCGGCAATCTTTAGCTCTCCGCACTAACATCAGAGCTACAGCTGCCCTAGGGAGTCGAGGAAGTGGGACATGCTTGAATAATTTCCATGGGCCCAGCAAGGGTCCTTCCGTAAGGGGTTTGAACTAGAGGAGGAATTATTTTGGGTCCTGTATTTCGCTAAAAAAATAAAAATTAAAAAAAAAAAGTGAGAAGGTCACTTCAATAAATGAAAAATAAATTCTTTTTAATTTAGTTTAATAGCTAAAAGCTGCTTCAGGACCTGCATATAGAACCCTGGGGGGGAATTGATTGATAAACACAAGCAGACAGAGAGGATCCACGTGGACCCTAAGGGAATCATTGACCCCCCTTAGCTCTGTTTGACTGCTTGCTTGTGTGGATCTTTGGTTTCTCTCTGTTTCTTTCTGGACTCTTGCTTTTCTTTCCTCTTTCCTCCCCCCTTTCTTTTTCTTCCATTTTTTTTTAAATTAGGTGCTGCTAGCTTGTTGCTTCTTTGCTGTGCTTTGTCTTCAGTAATTTCCCACTCGCTGTCTATATTGATTCTGTATTACTAACTATTGCTTATCCTTCCTGCATCTTTCTGCCTTCTGTTTTCTGTTATGGCTCTTAGATACAACATTGTTTCATAGGCTCACAACTTAAGGGTGTCAAATTCTATTCCATCTATTTTGTTTTCTTCTTTTTTTTATTAGTATTAACTTTTTCCTTTCAGACCTTTCTTTACTATTTCTCTCCCTCCTCATAATTCTAGCTTTCTAAATCACTATATATATATATATATTCCGCCATTTGTTTTCCCAGTCCATTTTAGGAACTCAACTTTTTTCCCTAGCACTCTACACTGCCTACACAAGTTAAATATTCAACTCATTAAGTCTCATTTGGCCCCTCTTCTAACTTTTATCAATATTACTACTATCCTTCTACCTTCCTTAAATCTTTTGATTCCTCTGGCCCTAACATTTTGCCTTCAAATAAAATAAGAAGAAAAACTGCCAAAGAGAAAACTTAACTCACATGCAGAACCAACAGCTAAATAAAACTCTATTTTTTTTAAAGATTTTATTTATTTATTCATTTATCCCCCCCTTGCTGCTTGTGCTCACTGGGTCAGCTAACCACACCATGCAGGCAGGCTTGCCTTCACCAAGAGGCCCCAGGAACCTAACCCAGGGCCTCCCATATGGTAAACGGGAGCCCTACTGATTGAGCCACAGCCGCTTCCCTAAATAAAACACTAGAGCATAGATAAAAGCTAATCAACTGAACAAACCCATCAAGATAATATGATGACCAGAGGGCAACAAAAAAATACAAATGACTCTGAGAAAAAGGAAAACATGGACCAGTCCAATGAACAAAATAAAAACCAGGAAGCGATAAAGAACATTGAACAACTAATCAAAGTTATCCAAACAAATATCATGTACAAACTTAAAGAATTGAAGGAAGAGAATAAGGATATAAAGAAGACACTGGGAGAACATACTGAAGAAATAGCAAACATGCCTAAAAAGGTAATGGATATGATGGTGAGCAGTGGCAAAAGCCAAGAAATGAAAAATACGCTGGACTCACATAACAGCAGATTTGAACAGGCAGAGGAAAGAATTAGTGATATGGAAGACAATACAACTGAAATCAAAGAGATAGTAGAACAGATAGACAAAAAGATAGAAAAAATCCAGCATGGACTCAGGGAATTAACCGATAATACAAAACGCACAAACATAAGCATTATGGGCATCCCAGAAGGAGAAGAGAAGGGAAAGGGAACAGAAGGAGTGTTGAAGTAAATAATGGCTAAAAACTTCCCAACTCTATTGAGAGAGATGGATGTGCAGATCCAGGAAGCACAGCGCACACCAAATAGTATAAATCCCAACAGGTCAACTCCAAGACATATACCTTTCAAAATGTCCAATGCTCAAGATGAAGAGAAAATACTCAAGGCAGCAAGAGAAAAGAGAAACATCACATACAAGGGAAGCACAGTAAGATTAAGTGCAGATTTCTCAGCTGAAACCACGGAGGGAAGAAGACAGCGGTATGACATAGTCAAAACACTAAAAGAAAAAAAACTTCCAGCCACGAATTCTCTATCCAGCAAAACTGGCATTCAAAAATGATGGAGAGTTCAAAATATTCACAGATAAACAGAAATTAAGAGAGTATGTCAATAAGAAACTAGCACTTCAAGAAATACTAAAGGAATCTTTACAAGTTGAAAGGAAAAAACAAGGGAGAGAGAGTTGGAGGAGAGTTTAAAAACAACTAAAAAGACAAAAAGAGAAACAAAACAACATATGACATACATTAACCCAGAGAAAAAAAGGCTGAAGTAAGAAATTAATTACGAGTAATAACACTGAATGTTAATGGATTAAATTCACCAATCAAAAGACACAGAGCAGCAGAATGGATAAGAAAATATGATCCATCTATATGCTGTCTACAAGAAACCCACCTTCTACCCAGGGATTCAAAAGGCTGAAAGTGATTGGCTGGAAAACAATTTTACAAGCTAACAATAGCCAAAAAAAGGCAGAAGTAGCTATTCTAATATCAGAAAAAATAAACTTTAAATGCAAAACTATTGTAAGAGACAAAGATGGACACTACATATTACTAAAAGCAGTAATCTCTCAAGAAGAGAAAACAATCATCCACATTTACACACCTAATCGGGCTGCCTCAAAATATGTGCGGCAAACTCTGGAAAAACTAAGAGGAGAAATAAATGCCTCTACAATTATAACAGGGGATTTCAACACATCACTATCATCATTAGACAGAACATCTAGACGGAGAATCAATAAAGAAACTAAGGCACTCAACAATACATTAGAAGATCTGGAATTAATAGACATATACAAACTACTATACCCAAATACAGCAGGATTTACATTCTTCTCGAGTGCACATGGAACATACTCCAACATAGACCACATGCTAGACCACAGAACAACACTCAATGAATTCAGAAAGATTGAGATTATACAAAGTAATTTCTCTGACCACAACAGAATGACATTGGAAATAACTAAGAGCCAGAGAAACAGGTTAGGCACAAGGATATGGAAGTTAAACAACACACTCTTAGACAAACAGTGGGTCAAAGAGGAAATCTCAATAGAAATCAGTAACTACCTTGAAACTAATGAAAATGACAACACAACATATCAAAACCTATGGGATGCAGTGGAAGCAGTCCTGAGAGGGAAGTTCATAGCCATAAATTCATATATTAAAAAAGAAGAAAGAGCTAAAATTGAAGACCTAACTGCACACTTGGAGGAATTGGAAAAACAACAACAAACTAAACCTAAAGGAATTAGAAAGAAGGAAATAACAAACATTAGAGCAGAACTAAATGAAATAGAGAATAAGAAAGCACTGGAAACAATAAACAAAAACAAAAGTTGGTTCTTCGAGAATATCAATAAAATTGACAAACCCTTAGCCAGACTAACAAAGAAAAAGAGAGAACAGATGCAAATACATAAAATAAGGAATGAGAAAGGGGATATCACTACTGACCTCACAGAAATAAAGAGTATCATAAGAGGATACTTTGAAAAATTATATGCCAACAAGAATGATAATTTAGAGGAAATGGACAAGTTTCTAGAAACCCACAAACAGCCGACATTGATGAAAGAAGAAATAGATGAAGTCAACAGTCCAATTACAAGTAAAGAGATAGACTCAGTCATCAAAAACCTCCCAACTAAGAAGAATCCTGGAGCAGATGGCTTCACAGCTGAATTCTACCAAACATTCCGGAAAGAGCTAACACCAATTCTCCTTAAGCTCTTCCAAAAAATAGAAGTAGAAGGAATATTGCCTAACTCATTCTATGATGCCAACATTACCCTAATACCAAAACCAAATAAAGATACCACAAGAAAGAAAAATTACAGACCAATTTCATTAATTAACCTAGATTTTAAAATCCATAACAAAATACTTGCTAATCGCATTCAACAACATATCAAAAGGATTATACACCATGATCAAGTGGGTTTCATCCCGGGTATGCAAGGATGGTTCAATATAAGAATATCAATCAATGTAATACACCACATAAACATATTTTTTTTAAAAATCACATAATCATCTCTATAGATGCAGAAAAAGCATTCAACAAAATACAGCACTCTTTCCTCATAAAAATACTACAAAAGATAGGAATAGACATTTATCATTTCTGAAAATGATAAGTGGTATATATGAAAAACCCAAAGCTAACATCATTTTCAATGGTGAAATCCTAAAAACATTCCCTCTGAGATCGGGAACTAGACAAGGATGTCCACTATCACCACTCCTATTTAACATTGTCTTAGAAGAACTTGCATGAGCACTGAGACATGCAAAGGACATAAAAGGCATCTAGATTGGAAAAGAAGAAGTAAAAATTTCATTATTTGCAGATGACATGACCCTATATATAGAAAGCCCTGAGAAATCCAAAACAAGGCTTCTAGAAATTATAAGAAAGTTTAGTAATGTTGCAGGCTATAAGATCAATGCTCAAAAATCAGTAGCATTTCTGTACACAAATAATGAGCAAAGTGAGGAGGAAATCAGGAAAAAAAAAAACCAATTTACAATAGTAACTAAAAGAATCAAATACCTAGGAATAAATTTAACTAAAGATGTAAAGGACTTATACACAGAAAACAAAACAACAATGTTAAAGGAAATCAAAGAAGACTTAAATAAATGGAAAAATATTCCCTGTTCATGGTTAGAAAGAATAAACATCATCAAGATGTCTATCTTACCCATCTAATCTACAGATTTAATGCAATCCCAATAAAAGTCAACACTGTAGTTTTTAAGGAACTGGAAAAACTAACCACAAAATATATTTGGAGAGGCAAGAGGCCCTGAATTGCCAAAGACATATTGAAAAAGAAAAATGAAGTTGGAGGTATCACACTACCTGACTTTAAAACATAGTACAAAGCTACAGTGACCAAAACGGCGTGGTATTGGCACAAGGATAGACCTACTGACCAATGGAACCGAATTGAGAGTTCTGATATAGATCCTCACATATACAGTCATCTGATATTTGACAAGGCCACGAAGCTCACTCAGTTGGGAGAGAATGGCCTCTTTAACAAGTGGTGCTTGGAGAACTGGATATCCATATCGAAAAGAATGAGACAAGAATACCATCTCAAACCTTATACAAAAATCAACTCAAGATGCATCAAAGATCTAAATATAAGAGCCAAAACCATAAAGACCTTGGAAGATAATGTAGGGAAACATCTACAGGACCTTGTAATAGGAAATGGTTTCATGAACTTCACAGCCAAAGCACGAGCAGAAAGAGGAAAAATAGATAATTGGGACTTCATCAAAATGAAAAACTTCTGCACCTCAAAGGATGTTATTAAGAAAATAAAAAGGCAGCCTACCCAATGGGAGAAAATATTTGGCAACCATATATCTGATAGGAGCCTAATATCCTGCATATATAAAGAAATCCTACACCTTGAAAATAAAAGGACAAACAACCCATTTAAAAAATGGGCAAGTGACCTGAAAAGACACTTCTCCAAGGAAGAAATAGAAATGGCTAAAAAGCACATGAAAAAATGGTCAACATCGCTTGCTATTAGGGAAATGCAAATCAAAACTACAATGAGATACCATCTTACACCCATCAGAATGGCAGCTATTAAAAAAACAGGAGACACTAAATGTTGGAGAGGATCTGGAGGAATACGAATCCTCATCCACTGCTGGTGGGACTGCGGTATGGTCCAGCCACTGTGGAGGACAGTTTGGCAGTTCCTCAGAAAACTAACAATGGATCTTCTGTATGATCCAGCAATTCCACTGCTGGGTATATACCCAGAAGAACTGAAAGCAAAGACACAAACAGATATATGCACACCAATGTTCATAGCGGCATTGTTCACCATTGCCAAAAGTTGGAATCAGCCCTGGTGCCCATCAACAGACGAATGGATAAGCAAAATGTGGTACATACATACAATGGAATATTACTCAGTTGTAAGAAGGAACAAAGTGCTAACACCTGTAATAACGTGGATGAATCTTGAAGACCTTATGTTGAGTGAAGCAAGCCAGGCACTGAAGTATGAATAGTATATCACCTCACTGATCTAAACTGAGGAAAGTGAGGAGGCTCTGAGAACAATTGTCTGAAAGATAGGTTAACAAGGGAGAGTAAGAGAAGAGCAGGCTTTGAGCCTTCACCCATATGGACATAATCTATGGTAAAGGGATAGAGTGTGGTTGCATGTTGGGGGATGGGGCAGATGGGTGGTGGTGTTCCTGGGTGCAGCACTGGCGGGTGTTTGGATTAGGAAGGGCAGGTTCAAATTCCCAGGGCATGTAACTGAGTCTTGAAATTCCATGGGTCGGGATAGGGTGGTATCATGGGCACTGTGAGGCTGGGGTGAAGGGAACAGTCAATATCTAACGGAGTGTTTGGTGGTCATGCGGAAGGTTTTTCATTACCTTACAGTAATGGACACAGGACGTGATAAATATCATCAAAATTATTAACTGTATCATCTAAATTGTAAACTATACTGTAAATCATTGACAATGTTTAGTTGGTATATTTTGCTATCTGTATAACAGTTATAACAATCCTAACATCCAAAAAAGGGGGGGGGGGCGTTTTTGTGGTGGGGAAGGGGGGGTGGTTTGGTATCTGGGAGTCTCCAGCACTCTGTGTGTGACTTTGCTGTGACCGAAAACTTCTTTGAAAATTAAATGAAAAATTGCAAGACAATGGCGATTGAGAGGGGGAAGGTGTCACAGCTCACCAGACATCCGATAACACAGTGATAAAAGGAAGGAAAAAAAAAAAGAATAAATATATATATATTTATTTATTTATTCTTTTTTTTAAAGGCATTTCTTTTGCTTTTTTCCCCATTTTTTGAATGCCCCAATCCGCTAATTATATTTTGCTTTGTTTTGTTTTTTGTTTGATTTTTTTTTCTCTTTTTTATTCCCTGAGTTTCCTTGTGTTTGTCTCTTGCATGTAAGTTTATCATAGTTGTTTCTTTTTCCTAATAAGTGTATTTGATTATTTTAAGGACTACATGTTCATGAAGGATTTGGATCACAGAAGGGTTACAATGGGTACTGCAGGGGATTATTGGTGGGGGGTGTCTGGGAGGGGGGTTTCATCGGAATTAGTTCACCCGATATACATGAAAGATATACAAAATCATTCAAAAGATCAAAAGATGGTGCATGGTCACGATGGGTGGACAACCACACAATAAATGAGGGAATCTGAATTCCTAGCCTGGAGAGCTCTGCCACAGTCTCCAAGGAAGCAGCAATAGTCCTCTGAGTGCAGGGACAGTGTCTGTCAAAAGAAGATGACCCCCTGATGAGTTCTTTTTATTGATGACTACCCTTGTGAGTCATTGCTCTTGTAACTGAGATTTAGCCTGCAGTTGTGGGGTGCCTAAGGGTTGCCACCTGAAAGCCTCCTTGTTGCTCAAATGTGGCCTCTCTCTAAGCCAAACTCAGCATATGATTGCATTACCTTCCTCCCAACGTGGGACATGACTCCCGGGGATGAGCCTCCCTGGCAACGAGGGATTAATACCAAGTGCCAACTGGCAACACAACTGGAAAAAGACCTTGAATAAAATGGGGAAAAGGTAAAGACAAATGAGTTCAAGTGGCTAAGAGACTTCAAAGAGAGTCAGGAGGACATCCCAGAGGTAACTCTTACGCACACCTCAGTAGGAGCTCATAGAACATCTAAGTGCCTATCACCCCACACAGAGGTGCTCCTGAGGGCTCTGGAGACACCCAGGTCCTATATAAGTGGGGATAGCCCCAGATACTGATGCCTTATCAGTGGGCTGTATTTTGGAATCTGTGCCCCTGAGAGTGACAGAATTGGACTCAAATAAGTCCTCCCTGCACATGGTTCATCAGTCCCTTCTATTCAAACCTATATGTGATGCTGGAGTTTTTAGGTATACTTCCAGAGACTGGAGCCTCTGGCCTACTTATGTGCCAGGTGTGCATGGAATCTCGGTGGAGCTGCAACTCCTACCCTACAGCTCAATGGACTCATCCAAGTCACCTGGCGAGGAGACAACGATGGGCAGCAGCCATCCAAGGGAATGGAGAGGGCCTGAAACTGCTGGCAGGATCATCCCACCCACCATATCCATGGGATATAAGCCCTCTCTCACTTGGAAGTGGAGTGGACATCACCATCCCAGTCCCCTCAGGATTGGGGGAAGAACTATGGACTAGAGTGGACTTGATGGTATTCTGTTGTACACATATGGTGATTCTAGCAATGGAAGAAATTATAACAATGAGGTGGAGCCAGTGGCCACTTGACACTTTTGGGGCAAGGAGGGGACGAGCAATTGATATACAGGGGCTTCTTTGGGATTTGGAGGTTGTCCTGAGTACGATTGTGGCAACGGATGTAGGTCATTTTAAATCAGCACACACCACTCAGAACTGTGTTGGAGAGAGTGTGGTCTACGATGTGAACTGTGGTCTATGGTTGGTGGCAAGGCCTCAGGATGTGTAAGTCCATTGAGGGTGATTGGCCACACTTGTGGGAGATGTTTGTGTGGGATGTGGTGGGAGGTGTGGTAGGTGTGCAACATGGGAATCCCAGTGGGTTCCGTGTAATATTTTATGTAATCTAAGCACCTCTTAAAATATATTTATATATATATATAACATTTTTGTAAGCAAATGCACATATATGCATATATATTTATGTATCATTTTATAAATATTGGTATGTATTGTGAAAATTTTTATTTTTACCCACAATAAAAAATAAATTAATAAAAAAAAATACTTTAGTAAGAGAATAAAAAAAAAATAAAATAAAAAGAAAAAAAGGGTGGGAGTTAAATCCAATAAAACTACTGGGGCCTTCCACATTAATCAAATAACTAGGTGCCCAGTGGTGTGGGTATTTCAAGGTGTTTCTTGCAAAATGAAGGATAATTTATATTGGTCAGTGTTCTCTAGGGAAATAGATCCACAGGAGATATCTATAAATATTGTGAGATTTTATAAAATTGTCTCACATGACTGTGGGGATTCACATGTTCAAATTCCATAGGCAGGCAGCAAGCTGGGAATACTGATGAAGTTTTCAATGAATTCCCCAGGGGAAGCTGGCTGAAGTAGAGATGGAAATTCTCTCCTCTGACTGCTGAAATCATCATTTCTCCTTTTAAGTCCTTCAACTGATTCTAATTGCTGAAGGCAATCTCTTCATTTGGTCATAGATATAATCACTCATAGATGCAATCAACATACTGATGAGTTAAGTCAATGAAATGTCCTGATAGGAACAATTAAGTCATGGCTTGTGTCACCAAACAACTGGGCACCATTATCAGGCCAAGTTAACTCATGCATCTCACCATCACACATATCTTTAATAACAGTGTTTTATCATAAATCTCTCCTCTAATAGTGAATGTAGGAAAAATATGATATTTTTGTAAATTCATAACATCATCAAAGTAAATTATACATCATATTTATAATGTTATATAAGTAGTATAAAAGTAAATATTGTATTTGAATGCAGTACAGTTAGTGCAAAATGTCAGTATCATAATGGGAAATAAGCTAGGGCCAAAATGTAACTGAAAAGTCATCATAATTTCACTCAATAATTTTACTGTTTCTGAGGGAAATTAACTTGGAATATGTTAACCATAATGTGTGAAACATATTCCAAATAGTACTTACTATTTCCAAAACAGAAATCATATCTTTCAGGAGATATTACCATTAGAATTCTAACCAAGAGTTTGATTTAATAACACTAATAAGAAAATAACCTGATCTGCTGTGCTTCCTGATGAAATAATGTAGGGATTGCACAGCATAATTATGAAATGTTATTGACTAAGATTTTTTACCTGAATATAATTATCACTTTATACTTTACTTCCAATTTAAAATCAATATGGTAGAAAGAGGATCAAGGTAAAACAAAAAACATCATGAAATATTATTAGCACCCCAAAAGAATCCTTTATTTTAATTTCCAATATAATCAGCCACCCCACAAAAAAATTCTACACCTTCACAAGTTCCAAAAGGAGGAAAAAATGAAGAAAAGAGAAGAAATAAGAAAGTGAAGGAGGAAGAAAATGATTTATATTTACATTTTCTTGAAACTGTAGACCAAGTTAGGATGTTTGATATTGTTACAATATTAAATTTTCCATTTCATGGATATACTGTGTGTATATTTGCAGTACTTACCTCTTTTGAGTAACTTGACTAACTTTTATACTTATCTTTATAGATGCCTTAGATTGCTTAAGTTAGATTAATTCCTAGGTTCCGTTTCTTATTTTAAAAAATATTTTTGTGTTTTCACATTGTTTCTCATTGTTTATTGCTGTGCTATAGAAATACAGTTGATTATTTGAATTTTATGTTTTATCCAGCACATTTATTAATTTCATTAATACTAATAACTGATTTATTAGTTAACATTACAATACTTCCAATTTCAGAAGGAAGTATTGTAATGTTTCACTATTACATTAGATACTAAAAATGTCATTTGAATAGAGCAGAAATACTGGATGGAAAGTTTCAAATAAAGGAGTTCACATAGAGGATTTAAACTGCATTACACTAATGACAAATGATGCTGAACATCTTCTCATGGGGTTAGTTGCCATCTCTGTATCTCCTTTTGTGAAATGTCTGATGAAATTTTTTCAGATTTTTAATTGATTTTTTTTCTTCATATTATTGAGACTTGACAGTTCTTTATACATTCCAGGTACATGTTATTTATTAGACAGCAGTTTAGCAAAAATTTTATCTAAGTCAATGGCTTGTTTCCTCATTTTCTCAACAGTGTCTTTCAAGTATATCAAATTTTTCTCTTATGGTTCATGCATTTTGCTTTTTATTTTAAAAAATGGACTAGCTCTTGGTCATGCATATGCCATTCTACATTTTCTCTAGAAGTTTTAAAGCATCAGGTTTTTTATGAATCTCTAAGGTTCATATTAAGACAACTTTAAACATGATACAAAAGGTTAATCAATGTATTGTGTGTGTATTTGTGTGGCAAAAAGCTATTCAATTATGTAAGCCCCATTATTTCAAAAGACTGTTCTTCCCCCATGGACCTTCCATGGCATCTTTGTTGAAAGTCAATTGACTATATGAGAGTGAATCTATTTTGCACTCTCTATTCTATTCCATGGAATTAGATGTGTATCTTTTCACCAATATCACATTCTCTTGAGTATTTTAGCTTTAGGAAAAGCTCTGAAATTAGATTATGTGTCTTCAAAATTTATTCATTTTCTAAATTGTAACTGTCTTAGATCCTTTGCTTGAGTTTTTCATTTGTAGAATCAGATTGTCAAATTTTGTAAAAATGCTTGCTTAATTTTAATTGGGGTTGCATTTAATCTATAGAAAAATTGGGATTGCAGTTAATTAATGGATTGACTGTTTTCAAGTGGTTGGCCTACCAGTATCATCTTTCCTTCTTTCTTTTTTAATTCAAATTTGATGACCAGCATTCCCTATCTACAGAAATCCTTGCATATGAGACCAAGGCATACAGGTATTTTTAAAAAGTTTCATAGAGTTTCTAATATACATAACAAGTTAGTAGTCTATAGATTACTGTATTAAATCCCTCAGACATTAAAAAACTGTACATTACTCAAAATGTCTGAACTTTAACTCTGCCAGATCTCTAATATTCTAATGTTCTATCATAGAACATGTTACAATTATCTATATACTGCCTTATTTCTCCTCTTAATGTTCTCTAACACTGAGTTTACATCATAATTTATATTCAGATCTTATCTCTTTTCTGAAAATCTCATTGAGTTTAAATATATCTCTCATTCCATTAGAAGTGTAGCTCTCTAAATTTTAAGGATCAAATAACTAATTTATATTAATCAATTAAAAATCTGTCACATGTAATGCTCTCATTATTTTATTATATTCTTTTTTTTCAGGATTTTGAGAAAATTAAGCAGTTTCAATTTTCAGGAAGAGAAAACTTGATTTCAGGAATTTGTGTTATTATCCTGTGTCACCTTAGGTCATTAATATCAGAGCTAGGATTATGTCCTCTAACATTAGATTTGATTTCCAATTCTATTTCACATATATTTTCTACTGAAGGATCAGTTCTTTACTATAAGTCAAAGTTCATTCATGCTTTCCTTTTTTCAAATCATGTAGTCCATTATTCCTGAACGATTCACATGTTTTTTTACAGGAAAAAACACAAAAAGCTAAAAGAAAAAACAACAACAACAACTTGGGCTTTTATGTCCCAAAAGAGAATTAATGTGTTTTCTCTCTGGAAAATTCCCTCTGGATTTCAAGATTAACTCAAGAAGCTAATAAAAGAATCCAAAAGCATAATATTCAGAGTATACTTTAATTGAGTTATCAGTTCTGCTCCAGGGGTGAGAAGGTTTTTTTCTTAATTACTTCAAATATTTTAGAAGCTATAATCCTGATTGTCAAACTGTGTGCTTTAACACATTAATATTACATGCTTTAATATTGAAATTTGATACAGTTCAGTCTAGTTAACTCAGTGCTGTATTAAAAAATCAAACTGCATGCCTAGACATTACAGGGAAGATAAAAGGCTAAAGAAGAAGGACGTCATATATGTTTAGATAAATAGAGATGCAATGAGAAATTTGTTTTTTTTTTTCTTGAAGGAAGATTTAGTCAGAATAGAGGCAGTCAAAATAAGATATTTTATTAAATGGAGAGGAAATTAGCTTATTCCCAAGCCATTTAGTATATGCCACCTAGAGCGTATATATATATATTTTCTATTGTAGGAATAATAATTAATTTAAATTATATTTTACTAGTTAGCTAAATGATCTAGCACCCTCTTCAGTTGGTTTGTTTTTAATTTCATGTTTATTTGCGTGCTTTTTGTAAGCTTGATTGTGTTAAAAATGGATAAAAATAGCTAAAAATGTAATTTTGTATTCTTCCAAGGCAATAACTCTAGAATTTAGGCATGTCACAATGGTATTGCGATATGGTTGAGAGGAAATAGCTTATAGTGTGGTGTCTGTCAGAAAAATCTGGGCTTGAATCCTGGTTCTGTAAATAACTATGTGAACTTTGTCATGTTGTATTTCTAAGAGGGCATGAGTTTCCTCATATATACAAGAACTCTAATATTTTGAACTAACAAATAGCAATGTTGATTATGTAAGACAATGGACACAAAATTCCCATCCTTTATTAGCCACTTAATAACACATTGTAGCTGCTATCATAGCTTTCTTTCTGCTGAAGTTTGATGTCTGTAATATTCTCATGGGTATTTGTTACTTTATGTTTTCAGACTATATGAGAGTTGAGGAAATGGTTTTGAGTCTTCCAGAAGCATTATGTATGTATTTTTTTAAACTTCAAGATCTATATATATATTTTCTTTCTATCCTTCATTTGTAACAGGAAAATCAGCTCCAGGTAAACACAGCCAGTCTAATATCATCTAATATTAATTAACAGTAATGCTAGTGTGAAGATCAGCTTGATGAAGTTACTAAATGTCACCTTTTCTCTATCATGTCTCCATTCCATGTAGTGAAGTAGATAATTTCTCTAATGGGACATCATTTTATATGGTATACTTTCATTCATAAATCCCTTTCTAATCTATAGACAGAATCAGAGACATCAACAGTTGTCAGGAAATTCTATCAGCAAGATTTTCAGGGAAGTTAAAGGGAAAAAACACTATTATTTACTGACATAGCAGAGGCAGAATATAGTGAAATGCACGAATTTTTATGGCACCTTAAAACACAGAATAATGAGATTCTTGGGGTTTAATCTCAATAGAATTCATTTTAAGTATTTAATTAATTTATTTTATGTATAGTAGTGTCAGATAACAAAAACATGTATAATTAAGAGAAGAAAGACTTAGCTTATGATTTGTAGTCCAACTATTGCCCAATGTTTAAATCATAAAAATAGATTTTTGTAACTCTCCATTAATTGTGGTTCACATAAATAAAATTTGTCATATTTCAATTGTATGCTTCTTAAACACAAAATTAATACAAAATAATTTAATGCAGCTCATAAATAAATACTGTGCCATGACACCATGTTCATGTATTTGAACCATTTGAGCCTGAAAACTTTGTTCCGTTTTATTATTCTTTTAGTTGGAATGATGGAGTTACTTTTGCAAGCTCACACTATCACTAATCCTTAAACCAGAGATTTTAATACAGGGTCTTAGAGACCAAATTTAATGTTCTTTCTCTTTCATGATTATTGTCTTTTCTCATAGATGGTAGGGAAGTGAAGGTTAGAGCTGTGATGCACCTGAAATTTCTCTTGTGTATGTCAGTTAGGTATTTCTTATGAATTTCTTTTTCAGACTACCTACTGGTACATTTATCAAAACATATTTGAATATCTTTATTTCCTTTCACTATAGTGTTAATGGGAGAGAAAGAGGAAGTGAGAGAGAAGAGAGAATGTATAGTTGAGAGAGAGAATGAGGTTTATTATTAATAGAAATAAATATATATTTATCATGCACAATGCATTTATACATACTTATATTATTAATTGATTATTTATGTTCTTTCATTAATATAGCTATTCAAACTACATTAGAAATTATTTTCTTTACATGTGTGTTCTCTATGAGTAATGTGTATTGTGTCTGTATTTGCACAGAAAACAGAAATTACCTTAATTATGTATTTTTTATACTTGAATTCTCTAAGGATCAAATGAGCAATTTTTGTTTCCTAGACCCATATTTACATTGCTTTTTACACTTTTTATTTGACTTCTACATAGCCACATGGATTTGATAACCTTTCATGGTGAAAATGACATATGGCTTTCTTCTCCTTTCAACTGTAGTTTTAAACTGATTTCCTCATTTTCTTCTTGATATAGAGAATCCTGAAAGAGAAAACTGAGGTGTGTTTCAAATGAATAAAATCATTTGTAAGTCACTATATGCAGCCCGTCTCAGTGCAATTTTATTCCATTAAATCCTGGATAACACAGGTGCCAATTACTTAAGAGTGAGTCAAACACTTCAGTCTATACAGTAGTGAAGGAAAAACAAATGTCATTAAGCTGGAATATAGTGCCTAAATATGTTGGACTCTACTGTATTTCAATCATTGAGGCATTCAGTCCAAATATTGGTATCTCTAATAATTTTTTGTGTGTTTTGTGTTTAAACATTTTTTTGGTCAAGCACTTTTCAATTTTTAATATATATTTTTCATCAGAGAAGCTATGAACATGCAATACGAGCATGCATTATGTGCAGAATTCCCATACATCACCCTTCCACCAATACATTGTTGTGGACCATAAGGTTAACAGGTTATGAAAGAACATCATCAGATTATTACCACTAACCATGGTCCATAGCATACATTTGGTATATATTTTTCCCTATACCCATTATTATTAACACCATGTATTAGTATTGTACAGTTGTTTTAGTTCATGTGAGAACTTTCTCATATTTGTACTGTTTCCCACAGTCCATCTTCCACCATATGGTTCACTGTGTTATAAAGTCACATTCCTTGTACAATCTATGCAAAGGGTACACTCAGTGGCTTTCAATTTCATCACAGCCTGGTATAGACATCACCCCAGTAAACCTTAGAACATTTTCCTTATTCCAAAAGAAAAATTCCCATTACCCTTATTATTGACCCTTAAATTTGATAGAGTACCTTTTCTGACATTGATGCAAGAATATTAAAATATTGCTGTTAACTATGGTTATGCACTTTCATTTCTTCATATCCCACAAAAGAAACTCTATGATGACATAAGAAAATATACCAGAAATAAAATATATTATATCAAAACAGTACAAAGAGCTTTAAAACTCTGTTCATAATTGATTTTGGGGGATAATATTTTACAGTCATTTAAAAAACTCCATTAGCAATGATATTTAAAGTTATAGCCATGATTTAACTTTATAGAAATATATCTGAAATATCCATCCCAGGACTTTGCAAAGATAATGAGCAAATGCACAGAGAAACAGTTTATGCAAATTTAACATTTGAAAAAACAATTACAATGTTAAAATCACTTTAAGAGACAAAAAATGGACAACTTCAGTGTTATGTTTTCAAGAAATAACACTGAAAAAAAAAGAAAAAGGATACTACATTGTGTTTTTTGATACACAAGGAGCACTTTCTTCCAGAATAACTTCAGATGCCTTATTCAAAATTATTCCAGAAGTATTAGTGGAACAGGATAATTGCCAGGAAAGAACATGTACAATGATTTGGTGTGAAATGGTTGTCCGAGAAGCCAAATTGTATGTCTAACAAGTTAGTTTCAGAAATGTGGGAACATTTTTGAATGACATAAATTTCACTCTGATTTTTCTCCTTTAAATTTAACACAATCTTACAAGGTAAATGCAATCACTGCAATTTTTAAATTATGATCATATGAATAAAGTTATTTCATTTCCATTGTAGGAAATTTCAAGCTAGTATTCAGGTGTTACATGACAATATAACACATTTGGATACAGAAACCTTGATCTTCATTGTTTTTTTGTGAATTTTAAGAAGATATATATTAGAAAATGTAGTTCAAAATTTATAGAAACTTCCACTGGAACTTTATATTCTTTTTAACATGACAAATTTAGGCAACAAATGAATGAAACCATGTCTTCCTTTTATATATATGAAAACTGCATCCACCTGGGCCCAATTATTTCTTCATCAATGCCTATCCAATCATTGCCTAGTTTATCACCATCTTTCTAAGAAGCAGACATGTGGATATAATTGGGTGAACTCTACATCATGAAAGTGTCTTGCAGACCTACACATATAAACTGAGATATCAGAGGTACCATCAGATTTGGATACCTACAGAATTCCATGGAAAAATGTGACTGAAATCACCTTGTTTATATTGATGGACTTCACAGATAATATTGAGATGGAGGTCTCCCTATTTTTATTTCTGGCAACTTATCTTTTCACTCTGATTGGAAATTTGGGACTGGTTTTATTGGTCATTCAGGATGCCTTAGTGTGTTGTCATTCCTGGAGGCCTGCTATCCTTCAGTTGTTACCCCTAAAATGCTGGTCAATTTCCTGGGAGAGAGTAAAGCTATTTCATTTTTTGGATGTGCAACACAGATTTTTCTCATTGATTCATTAGGAACCACAGAATGCTTTCTCTTGGCTGCAATGGCTTATGATCACTATGTAACAATCTACAACCCATTGCTGTATTCAGTTAACATGTCACCCTGAGTCTATTTGCCGCTTATCATTGCTTCCTATGTTGGTGGCTTTTTGCATGGTACTTTACACACTGTGGCCACTTTCAGCCTATCCTTCTGTGCATTCAGTGAAATTCAACATGAGTTTTGTGACATCCCTCCACTCCTCGCGATTTCTTGTTCTGACACTCACATCAACTACCTTCTACTTTTCTACTTTGCAGGCTCTATTGAAATAGTTACAGTTTCCATAGTCCTGATCTCCTATGCTTTCATTCTGATGGCCATTCTGAAGATGCATTCTGCTGAAAGGAGGAGAAAAGTCTTTTCCACCTATGACTCTCACCTAACTGGAGTGTCGACTTACCATGGGACAATCCTCTTCATGTATGTGAGGTCAAGTTCCAGCTATGATTCAGACAATGATATGATAGTGTCTATATTTTACACTTTTGGGATTACCATGCTGAATCCCATCATCTACAGTTTGAGGAACAAAGATGTAAAAGTGCCAGTGAAAAATATATTTAAGAAAGCCTGGTTCATCATAAAGTATATTTTGGCATTGAATCAAAGTGAAAAGAATGCTGTGTCAGTCTATTTTTTTAATAATAAGAAATGTGACTAGAAAATGGCTTATTTTTTAGCTAATATTACTTAGAATATTTCCAAATAAATTACTAATAAGTCTTCCTGTGCAGCCATTTATACAGATAAACTGTCATCTATATACTTTTGACTGTTTGAATATATTCACATATATTCACATTAAACATTTACTAATTTACTCATATTGCTGTTCTTAGTCATAGATATGTTGATTTTCTTTTATTATAATTAGAATTGATCTCTTCAGGGTTTGATGGCTTCATATATTTTCACATTTTTCATAGAAATTCCTCTGAACTCATTATGAAATTAGTTCTTCTCTGAAATCCCTGGGAAGGAGTATCCTCTGGTTAACTCACTAGCCCACGTGCCTTCCCACATCCAGATCCATCTAGGTCCCTGGACACATCTCTGCACCCTTTGTCTCAACACCATGTGTTTTTATTTCTTTATTAAATTATTTCCTTTCTACTTTTCAATTACTTATATTGATTATATCTCTTTTGAAACTCCCCAAAATTTACTAAGACTACATGATAATATTTACAGAGAGTGTAATGAAGGATCAGGAAAGACAAAATTATAGCTCAGAGAAAACCTACATCTTGCTACAGGATATAGATGCTCCACAATCTTAAAAGGTCATCCATATTTCAGGGTTTCTATATTGCTGGAATATTGGCCTTAGTTTCTATCTCTACTTTTACCCTCTATGTATGAGGAATGACTTTGTATTTGTTATTGTTTTCCAATTTACTCCTTATGGTGAAAATGATTTTCTTTCAAGTCACCTCTGCTGTACTCAATATGGTTTCAATGTCTGCTCATTTCACTACTGCTTAAGAGTGAAAATATCTTTTCCCTCAATGGAAATGACTCTTTTCCCACCAGTGGTGCTTGTCTTTTGAATTCACTGATACAATATCATCAAAACAAGTAATCAAAACAATCTTTTAACACATAATTCTTAAGTGAGAATTTGAGATACAAACCAAAAATTTTCAGAACATCATTTGTAATCTCTGATAATTATACAATGAAGACTCATATATCTTTATTTGGATAAGCAAAAGTTTGAGAGCAAAATATGTTCAGTGTTTTCTTTTGACCAAAACTGCCAATTTCTAGCCCAGTAGGTAGAATTTGGAAATAGTCACTCTTGTCTGGAGGCAAGCTAAAATATATAAAACCAACTCTCCTTAGATTTGTCAGAAATTGAGGTCACAGGACAAATCACCACATTAAAATTGGTAAGAAAAGCAGATACAGAAATTTAGTTTATCAGGAGCAACAACAAGTAGAAGTAATTAAAGGGAACATATTAAATTTCCCTTTATTTACAATTTACTTACTTGACCTAATTGATGAAGATCGAATCTGGACTCCCTTGAAAGATAAAAACTTCTGGAGGCCCATGGTTAGGGGACCCCCACAGATTTTACACTTTGCCTCCACAAGTCCTAACAGCTTGTCATTTTAAAGATGGTAGAAAAACCCCATTGTGCCGCTTTGTTCCCGGGCCTGAGGGTGATCAGCCCTGCTGCAGCCCGGGGAGCGACACGAGCTAGTTGTGGGCCGTCCGGCGTGCACTCCGGAACGGCGGGGGGGTGAAGAAGTTGTCAGGAGAGCACAGACCCGGCTCCCTGGTCTTCACGGGGGTTAAGGAGAAGTTGTCACAGGGTCGCCGTTTGGTGCCCTGTGGTCTCCCTGACAGTACTAAATGAAGAGACACCACTCACTTGCTTGCTGGAAGGTAAGACCTTTATTCAGCGAGAGCTGTGCAGTTTTATAGGCAGAGTTGGGCGGGGGTGAGCGTGTTGTCTTCTGATAGGGCGAAGCTGTTGCTGGGCGTGGAGGGAAGATTTGGGAGGGAGGGGGGAGGCTAGAGGAGAAGGCCAACATGTCCAAATAAGGTTATGGCTGTTGAGGGAATGCTGTGATAGGCTGAGAGAAATGGGGAAGTTGGGTCCGGGAAGAAGGTGGGGCGTAGTGCCCCGCAAACGCCTGAGGCAAGGTTTGGCTTGGGTAAACATTACCTCACCATTGTACCTCCACCATCAGGAAGGGATAAATAGCTATTTAAAATTCAAAAGACATTTTGTTTTCCTCAGCCCCTGAAAGTTGCAGCTACAGAAACAATAAAAGAGCCTAACTCCTAACCAGATAAACATAGACCTAATGCTAAATGTTTGTTTACCTCAGTTGCCCTTACCTGATATGTCATGTGTGGCTTTCAACAATAACTCACAAAGCATGCTAAAAGTTAAAGCAATCTGAAGATCAGGTCAATATCACACTCAGACTCTGGTTTCTCAGAGATGTTGGAATTATCAGATGAAAAATTTAAAATAACTTTGAATAATATGCTAAGAGCTCTAAGGAAAGAGTGAACATGTTGCAAGTACTGATGAGTAGGAGGTGACATGAGTAAGATTCTGGAGTAGGATACATCTGGCCCACAGACCCCTTAGATCAAATGAAAATGGGTAGAATTTGCCAGAATTAACTTTCCCCAAACTTTAGAAGACAATTAAGGCTAGACAATGATGGAAGAAATGTGAAATGGAAAGAAAAAAAACATTCTGAGAGTGGTAGGGGAACAAGAACAAGTTTGTTGTCCTGGGCATCTCCCCTTCCCTAGGTTTGCAGGGTAGTTTGTATGCCCCACAGTAGTGGTCCATGCACATGTAAGTGAGGGTCCCACAGTGGGTGCACCATAATTAAAATTTTGGATGTCTTTGGGCATCAGTCCCAACTGCCTCTGTGGAATACTAATTAGGGGCCATGTCTGGATCCCATAACATGGGATTTACTTGTAACTGAGAAGTGGCACAGAAAACTATAAGCCAATTTCCGTTAGGAATATAGCTGCAAAAATCATCAACAAATTCTAGCAAATTGAATCTAACTGCATGTTAAAAAGATTACACATCCTGTCCCTCTTAGATTTCACCCAGGAATGTAAGGTTGGTTCAACATAAGAAACAAATTCAAAGTAATACATCACATTAATACATGAAGGAAAAATTACAATTATCATATCAATTGATGTAGAAAAGGAATTTGTCAAAATACAATGCTATTTTATGATAAAATCACTTGGTAAAATAAGGAAAGATGGCAACTTTATCTGTAGGATAAATAACACATATGAAAAGACCACTAATATCATTATGCTATGTATTGAAAGAATGAAGGCATTCCCCTTGAGGTTAGGAACAGGACAATAATGTTTGCTTTACACACTGCTGAAAGAATGACTTATGGATACATGCCATAGTACTGTTTGAATGAACTTCAGTGAAATAAGCCAGATCCAAAAATATAAATATGATATAATCTCACTTATGTAAAATAGCTAGAATAAGCAAAATCATAGAGAAAATGAATATATTACAGGTTATTAAGGGCTGAAATGTGAGGGAAATGGGGAGTTATTGATTACTCAAAGCAGTATTTCTGGTTGAAGTGAAACAAAAGTTTGGTAATCGATCATAGTAGTGGTAGCACCATATTGAGAGTATAATTAACACCTTTGAATTGTATCCTTGAAAGTGGTTAAATTTTGAATTCTGTGTATGTTTTTTTAAGAAAACGTAAGAAAATCACAGTGGGGCATGTAAACAAAAAGATGGATACTCTAAGATAGAATCAAAAGGAAATGCTAGATATTTAAAAAACTGTAACAAATAAATAATGGCTTTAATGGGATCATCAGATAATTTGACACGGTCAAGAAAAATATCAGTAAGCATGAACATATGTCAATTAAAACTTCACAAACTGCAGAGCAAATGCCAAAAAAACTTAAATATGCAACATAATATTGAAGAACTGTGGGGCAATAACAAAAGCTATAATATATCTGTAATGGGGATACCCAGAAAGACAAAGAGTTGAGGAGAGGAAATATAATTATTAATGACTGAGAATTTTTGTAAATGATTGGCAGATCACAGATCCAAAAGCTCAAACAGGATAAATATTTTAAAAATCTACATATATGAAATATTAAATCTGAAGAAATATAAAGCAAAGAGAAAATCTTGAAAAAAGTCAGAATTTTTTAAAAAACAACATATATAGAGGGAAAAATAAAAGGTATAGATATAAACACTGTATATTTACATGATATTTCTGTAAACTGATAACTGGTCTCATTTAAGACATTTATAATTTAGAATATATTTCACAGGCCTACATATTGAGTGTTTTAAATGAGGTGATCCATGCAAATTGCTTCACACAGTGCCTAGAAGATAAAATATGTAAGTGAATTTGGCTAAGTCTGTTAAAGAATAGTACAAATATAAAAAGTGCTATCATCAATTGTAATAAATATTTCACTCCAATGCAAGGTGTAGGTGGTAGGGTGGTGTATGGGAACAAAGCATTTTATGCACGATTGTTCTGTAAACCCACAACTTGGCTAATAAAAGAAATTTTACAAAAGCAAGGGCATGTCAAATGGTATATCATGCTAACAGTAAAAGAGCAATAATAGCTTTATTAATTCCAGAATAAGGAAATTTATGAAGGTTAAACTAGGGCATTGTGATGATTAGGATAATGTGTGAATTCTGCCAGGTAATGGTTCCCAGTAGTCTGGTCAAGCAAGCAGGGGGCTAATTGCCACACAGGGGCATTTCATGGACTTTAATAATCAGTGAGCTGATTACATACATGGCTTTTCACATCTACAGTCTACTAAGGAGATTGCTCCCAGCAATGGCCGTACTCTCATTAAGCAATTGAAGGCCTTAAAAGGGAAAGAAATTTTAACATTCAAGAAGAGAATTCACATCTCTACTGCAGACAGATACTATCTCCTGGGAACTCATCAAGGACCTTCACTGGAACTCCTGCTTTACAGTTTGTCTTGCAAAATTTGGACTTGTGCATCCCCATGGTCTTGTGAGAGAGTTATAAAATCTTATACTACTTACAGATATTACCTGTCAGTCCTGTTTCCCTAGAGAACCTGACTAACACAGCTTGGTACCAGGAGTGGTTCTTGAGAAACAGAATTTTAAAAATGGGACTTCTGAAATGGTTCTGAGATTTTTGCAATTGGCTCTGTACTCTGATTAGATTTAAGGGCACTGACTCCCTTCCCAATAATCTAGATGCCACTGACAGTCCATGGCATCAGTTTGGCAATAGAGATATTCAAAATATCACCCCTGGATATGACTACTTCCATGCTTATAAGAGACAAGGATCCGCTTAAGAGTTTTTTTGTTTGTTTGTTTGTTTGTTTTTGTTTTTTTTAACACCTTTGGAGTTTTGTGGAGTTAAAAGTTATAATGATGCTGGCTGGCTGTACCTATGTACAGTGGATACAGTTACAAAAGAAATGCATGAATTAAAGGCTTCAAATTTGCAACTTAAATGCTGCATGAATGATGTGAAAGTTTCCATGTGTGCTCTGAAAGAAAATCTTGTTTCATGCAGCAGTAGACTTGAGATCTCTAAAAACCAGAGTCAGAGTCTTATTGTATGAATAGCAGAGGTACAAGGGAAATTAAAATCTCAACCTTGCAGGGTGTCTGCTGTTAAAGTGAGGGCACTGGTTGGAATGGAGCGGAACCCTGAAGATTTAGATAGAGATATATTGGTTGATTATAATATTGGTGGTGACATTGAAACCCTAAATTCTACTGAGACTTTGCCACATAAATTTGTGATGGTCTGCCCTGTGGAGACCAGGCAATGTTGAACTAGAATCACTGATCCTCCAGGCTGCCCCTGGGAGTCTGTACCTCCACCCAGCCCTGAGGTGGATACTAGCCAAACTAAAGCCTGTGCTGCCCATTCTCCAGCAGCCCCAGGGAGTTCAGACCTCCTTCCTGACCTGAGGCAGATACCAGCCAAACTCCAGCCTGAACTTCCCAACATCCACCGTGCCCTGAAGAGTCAACCATCCAACCCTGCTTGAAGAGATTAATCTTGTCTCACCAGATGAAAATCCAAAGAAATGCCCTGAGATCAGTAGCTTGCAAGACATTTCTGATACTTCTCACCCACCCTCACCACCCTTCATCTCTTGGACACCTATAACTAGACTAAAATCACAACAAGCCTACAATGGGGAAGTACAAAGTGTGACCCATGCAGAAGTATGCTCATGAGTTTTCCAATTTATATAAACAAAAATCAGGGGAATACGTGTGGGAATGGATATTAATGGTATGGAAAAATGGTGAAATGATTGTAAATTTGTATCAGCCTGAATTTATTGACTCAGGTCGACTAAGGAGAGAGTCTGGATTCAATGTTGTAGCCTGAGGGGTTAGAAAGGCCTCTAATAGTTTGTTCTGATGGCTGTCTGAAACATGGAGCAAAAGGTGGCTTAGAATGTCTGAGGTTGAGATGCCCAATTTACCCTGGTATACTGTAGATGAAGGGATCCAAAGGTTTAGAGAGATTGGAATGCTAGAATGGATTTACCATTTGAGACCTGCCCACTCACCCCAGGAATGTTCAGAGGACATACTTTTAACCAGGATTGTGAAGAATAAATTTCTAAGGCCAACTCCATCTGCCGTGAAGAGCTCTGTGGTTGATCTTCTCTGTAGACCAGATATTACTTTAGGAATTTATGTCATGCAACTAGAATCTGTAAATACTATGGATTGACTGGATCTTGGGCTAGCAGAAGCCAAATAGCAGCACTTAATCACCAAAGACAAGGTGGGCATGGCTAGCACAATGAAAGTCAGACTCAAAGCAGCAATCAAAAGAGTGTGCATCTCATAGAATTATGGCCTTGGCTAATAGGTCGTGGGGTTCCTATAAGCAAAATAGATAGGCAATTTACTAAATTCCTACCTGATCTGTATAAGCAGAAAATTTCTATGCTGAGTGAACAAAACCCTAACTTACATTACAGAAACACAAAACCATGTTTGATTAATCAATTTCCAGAATTGAGATAGTTTACAGACCCAGGGCCCTCTGAATGCAGGGAAGACCAGATCCCCTTGGGATATGATCCTGTTAGCTTGCCAAAAATTAATACTGATAATATTTCTCCCAGCTTTCCTCAAAGAGAACTTTGGCCTTTTACCAGGGTAACTGTGTATAGGGGGAAAGGAAATGATCAAACATTTGGCAACTTTTAGAAGTTGGCTCAAAAGTCATGTTAATTTCGGGAGGAAAAAAGGTCACTCTGGACCACCAGTTAGAGTAGGAGCTTATGGAAATAAGGTCATCAATGGAGATTTAGCTCAGTTCCATGTCACAGTGGGTCCAGTGGGTCCCTGGACTCATTTTGCAGTTATTTCCTCATTTCCAGAATGAATAATTGGAATAAACATACTCAGTAACTGGGAGAATCCCCACATTGAACACCTGCATTGTGGAGTGAGGACTATTATAGTAGAAAAGGTCAACATGGGAATCCCAGTGGGTTCCATGTAATATTTTAGGTAATCTAAGCACCTCTTAAAATATATGTATATATATATATATAAATAACATTTTTGTAAGCAAATACACATATATGCATATATATTTATATATCATTTTGCAAATGTTTGTATGTATTGTGAGAATTTTGATTTTTACCCATAATAAAAAAAAAATAAAAAATAAAAATAAATGCAAAAAAAAAAAAAAAGAAAGAAAAGTTCAAGTGGAAGCCACTAGATTCCCAGAGGGATTACAGAGGTCAGAGCCATCATGAAGCATTTGAAGAATGCAGGGGTTGTTATTCCCAACACATACCCATTCAAATGTCTTATTTGGCCTGTGTAAAAAACAGATGGATCTCAGATGATAACAGTAGATTATCATAAACTTACCAGGTGGTGACTCCAATTGCAGCTGCTGTCCCATATGTGGTATTATTGCTTTAGAAAATCAACACATACCCTGGTACCTGATATGCAGCTATTGAACTGGCAAATGGTTTTTTCACAATTGCCATTAGTAAGGAACACCAGAAACAATAGGGAAGACCAGAAATATACCTTCACAGTACAGCCTCAAAGGTATATCAACTCTCCTGCCCTATGGCATAATATTGTCCACAGGGACCTTGATCATCTCTCCCTCCCACAAGACAACACACCCTTAGGATTTTGGAGCAAAGCCCTGAAATCCTCTGCAGATAACTACTCTTATTTTGAAAAATAGCTTTTGGCCTGCTACTGCACCTTATTAAAGTCTGAGCAATTAAACATTGACCACCAAGTTACCATGAGACTTGAGTTGCCTATCATGAACTGGGTATTGTGTGATCCACAAAACAATAATGTTGGGTGTGCACAGCTTCACTCTATAATAAAGTGGAAGGGGTATATATGAGATAGGGCTTGAGCAGGGTTCCTGAAGGCACAAGTGAGTTACATGAGGAAGTGGCCCAAAAGCCCATGGTCATCACTCCTGTCACCATACTTTCTCTTCTCAGCCTACAGCTATGTCCTCTTGGAAAATTCCTTACAATCAATTGACTGATGAAGAGAAAACTTGGGTCTAGTTCTGCACCAAATGAAGGGATCATCCAAAAGTAGAGAGCTGCAGCACTGCAGGCCCTTTCTGGGATATCGCTGAAGGACAATGTTGAAGGCAAATCCTCCCAGTGGGGAGAATTTGAGAAGTGTACCTGATTGTTCTTTTTGCTTGGAAGGAGAAAGGACCAAGGTGGGTTTTCACACCGATTCATGGGGTATTACCAATGGTTTGGATGGATATTCAGGGACTTAGGAGAAATATGATTGGAAAATTGGTAACAAAGATATGTGGATATTTTCTGAATGGACAAAATCATGAAAATAATTGTGTACCACATGAATGCTCAACAGAGGGTAACTTAAGTGGAGGAAAATTGTAATAATCAAGTAGATAAGATGACCCGCTCTGTGGCTAGCACTCAGCCTTTTTCCCCAGCCACTCCTGTCATTACACAATGGGGTTATGAACAAAATGGCCATGGTGGTAGGGATGGAGGTTATGCATGGGTTATTCAGTGACATGGAATATCTCCACCAAAGCTTACTTGGCTACAGCCACTACTGAGTTCCCTATATGCCAGCAGCAGAGACCCACATTCAGCCCCCAATATGGAACCATTCCCCAAGGTCATCAGCCTGCTACCAGGTGGCAGGTTGATTACATTGGACCACTTCCATCATGGAAGGGGCAGCAATTGTTCTAACCAGAATAGACAATACTCTAGATATGCTTTGCCTTTCCTGCACACAGTCCTTCTTCCCAAATACCATCCATGGATTTACTGATTATCTTATCCACCACCATGTTATCCCACCCAGCATTACTTCTGATTAAGGAACCCATTACACAGAAAATAACACGTGGAAATGGGCACATGTTCATGGAATTCATTGGTCTTACTATGTTCCCCATCATGCTTAGGCAGCTAGATTGAGGAATAGCCTTCTGAGACTCAATTATGGCACCAAATAAATGGCAATATATTTTAGGGCTAGGGCAATGTTCTCCAGGAGGTGATGTACATTTTTGTTTTTGTTTTTCAAGAGGTTCTGGGGTTTGTACCTATTACTTCATACAAGAGAAGCAGGCACTCAACCACTGAGCTGCATCCACTCCCTTCTGTATGCTCACAGTCAGCATCCAATCTACAGTGCTTATTCTCCCATAGCCAGGTGTAGCAGTTTGGTATTGTTTAGTAATTCTAAAAATGGATATTGTATTATGTATGTAAACTGGTCTTTTCCTCTGGGCATATTAGATTGTATTAGATGCAGAGGTTTCACTCTTACTTGATTAAATTATGATTAAGGCTTTGATAGCTATGTCAGGAAAACCTTGAGACCCTGCCCCTTTGTTGTGTGGTGACTCACAGAGAAACAACATGGCAGCGGTGAGAATTGGAGTTCTGATACTAGAGCTCCAGGAAGTAAATACACAGAGAAGCAGATATATGAAGAAATAGAGACAGCTCCATAGACATTGCAAAGGCCCTGGGAAGAGAGAAAGACTGATAGTCTACAGATGACCTTGTGGAGAGAACAGAGCAGCTGAGCCTGGGAAGGCCCAGGGAGAGAGATGAGCCTTATACCAGCCTCAACTGAGACCAGAAGAAGTGGGAAACATGGAGCCTGAAGAGGAAGGATGAACCCTTGCAGAGACTGGTGACCATCTAGCTCCAACATGTGGCAACAGAGTTTGATGAGGAGGTAACTTTGAGTTGGACTCTTTAGGGTCTTGTAACTCTAAGCTTGCACCCCAAATAAATACCATTTATAAAACCCAACAGATTTCTGGTACAATGCATAAGCACCCATTTGGTTGACTAATACAGATTTTGGTACCAGAGAGTAGGGTAGTGCTTTTGCAATTACCAAAATGCTGGAATGGTTTGATAAATGGGTAAGGAGTATTTTTTGGAGGAATTATGAGATGCTTGATGGAAAAGGACCAGATTGCTTTGAAGAGACTGTTGGTAGGAATGTGGAGGCTAAAGAGACTTTTTATGGGGCCTTAGAAGTAAATGATGAAACTATTATTGGAAACTGGAAGAAAGGCAATCTGTGTTTTAAGGTTGCAGAGAACTTAGAAAGATTAACTCCTGATGTTTTGTGGAAGGCAGATTTGAAAATGGTGAGCCTGGGCAATTAACTGAAGAGCTTTCCAAAGGAAACTCAGAGAATACGTCTTGGCTTCTCCTTGCAACATATAGTAAAATGTTAGATGAGACACATAATCTGAGAACTGAATTGTTGGGTACAAAGAAAACAGAATCTGATTCTGGAACTTCCAGGCCTTTGAAAATCAAGCCCCCAGATCATAATGCCCCATTTAAGGAATTGACTAAACATGGAACTTGTAAATTAGGAATGGAAATGCAGTTATCCAAGAAATACTTGTGGAAATTCTTACTGTCTCATGGTTTGGACCTCTGCTTCTTGCATGCTAAACCAACAAGCTTTTTGAGAGAGCTGTATGAACAAAACCACTGTCTTCCTGGACTAAAAGGAACATTGATGGGAGATATGGAAGGGTAAATGGCTTTAAGAGGAAAATCATGGAAGCTGAGATCTGGAATAAAGACAACTGCTTGGACCAAGAGAGAACCCCACCCATGTGTACATAGAAGATGAGTTTGCTCCAGCAGTTGAAAAGGGTGGATGTTCCTGCCAGCTGTTGTTGGAGAATTTTGCCACACCAGGGTATAGAGAGTGTGAACACATTCCCCAAGGATTAGGGAGGGTAAGGTCAACATCCCATAGGTCTGAGAGCAATGGTCCTGTCCCCTATGGATTAGGGAAGACCAGGTCACCAACTGGTTGCTCAGAGACAGTTGGGCCTATATGCCAAAGGTTACAGAGGATGTTTTCTTCTATTCACTATACTAGGGGCATTAAAACTTTACCCCAGAGTTCAGGTGTGGCCATGACCCATGTGGCCATGCAGGGGGATGTCTGGAGCTCAGTTGCCACCAATGTACTTGATGAGGATGTTTATTAGTCAGGGTTCTCTAGGGCAACAGAATCAAGAGGAGATATCTGTGAATAGTATGACATTTTATAAAACTATCTCACATGACCATGGGGAGATGTACAAGTCCAGGTTCTGCAGGCAGGCTGCAAACCAAGGGCTCCCATGAAAGTCCAATGAAGATCTTTGATGGATTTCTAGGAGATGTTGGCTATCCAAAGATGAGCTGAGAAATTATCTCTGAATGTTGAAATCACTTCCCCTTTAAAGACATTCAGCTGACTGGATAAAACCACTCATTGCTGGTGGCAATCTCCCTGGTTGATGCACATGTAATCAGCCATCTATGCAGTAAACTAACTGATGACTAAAGTTCATAAATGTATTAAAATTAGCCCAGAGCTTGCTTAATCAAACAACTGGACACAATTTCCTGGTGGACACATTAGCCTAACTGTCACAGAGTGTAACCAAGAAAATAGCCATTGGACAAATTTGTGGAAAGGATGGGTCCCCATGAGGCCCCTGAGAGAAGAAGTCATCTTGAGAATAACTCTCAGACTTTGAAGAGTCCAAAGAATGGTATCTGCAGCTTAGGGAGATATATAATTCCCATCAGAAGCAATTCATTCAAAATTGTTAGATTGTGTTCATCCATTCTGTCCATTCAGAAACTTATTTTGAGAAAAGATAAAGAGTGATCATTTACACTCATTCCTTTCATTATATATATGTATTTATAATATAATATTTATAACATCATATATTTGCATACATATGATATATATATATATCTCATCACTTCTCCATTTTCACTCGATTGGATGAGACATCTCCCATTGCTGAAGACAATCTCCTCAGGTGGAGTAGATACAGTCAGTCATACATGCAATCAACATACAGGTCACTTAAGTCTATGAAATATACTCACAGTAACAGGACAGTGCTTGCTTGGTCAAACAATGGACACCATTGTGGCAAAATTGACACATAAATATAGCAATCACAGTCCACCATTTGTTAACTTGGCAGCTATACACATCACATTAAACCATAATTACTGTCTAAAAAAAAAAAAAAAACAACAGACATTTTTTCATGTAACAAATCTTGTGTAAAACTGGAAATGCACTAAATATCTCCAGGATAGGGTGCAGGTCCTTGGGTAATATTCACTGTTAAAATTGATATCTTATAATTTATATCTTATAACATGAAACAAATACAATTTAAGTCATATGATAAGGGGATAAGATAGGGAAGAAAAAACAAAGATACTTGCTTTATGTACATATACTAAAATATCCATTACAAAACAAGGAAAATATTCATAAAAATTACAGTCTTGCTTTCTGTTACTTTCACATGGCCATAGTTCATGTTTATCACTACTTTCTTCCACTACCTGTTCCAAGCTCCCTCTAACCTCTGCAACCACCTCAGATGTCCATGGTTCTTTGCCTGCTGGAGTGATCCAAACCTTCATTTCTTGATTTGGACATTCAGAAGTTTCTAGGTCATTGGTGGTCCTGCCTGAATGAGTTGTTGCAGTTTCTCATTGACTTTAATCAAAGGTCATGGTAGTAGTAAGAGAAGCCCTAGGGTATCTCTTGTATTCCAGGCAAACTCTTCTTAACCTCCATTGTGTAGATGAAGTCTGTGGCAGTTTGAAGCTTTTGTGCACCCCAGAAAATCCTATTCTTAAAGTTAATCCATTCCTGTGCATGTTAAACCTGTTGTAGGTGGAAACTTTTGAGTAAATTACTTCAGTTAAGGACCTTTTATACTTAGCTTTATATACACCTTAGGTTTCTTTTGTTAGATTTATCCTTAGGTTGGGTTTCTTATTTTTAAAAATATTTTTGTTAATCCTGTATCTTCTTCAATTTTATTTTCTAATTGTTTATTAGTCTGCTATAGAAATACAGTTGATTATTATAATTTTATATTTCATCCAGCACACTTATTAAATTCATTAATGTTAACAGCTAATATATAGATATTTGCCATGTGCTCAATCATAACTATTATTAAAATATTAGCAGTTTGTGATTTCATTTCCATTTTTTACCTTATTTCCTTCCTGCCACACTGAAATTCTTAGAATGTACTGAACACATGAATATAAATGGTGCTACTGGGTTTCATTGTTTTGATATTAGTTTCAGAAGGAAGGATTATAATATTTCACTATTACATTAGCTACTAAAAATGTCATTTGAATATAGCAGAAACACTGGAAGGAAAGTTTCAAATAAGGGAGTTCACATAGTGGATTTAAACAGCATTATTTTTTTTCCCTTCTCTCTCTCTCTTTTTTTTTTTTTTTTCCCCTGAGTTTCCTTATGTTTGTCTCTTGCATGTAAGCTTATCACACTTGTTTCTTTTTCCTAGTAAGTGTATTTGATTATTTTATGGACTACATGTTCATGGAGGATTTGGATCACAGAAGGGTTACAATGGGTACTGCGGGGGATTATTGGGGGGAGGGTGTCTGGGGGGGGGGTTCGTGGGGATTGGTACAACCGAATATGCATGAAAGATATACAAAATCATTCAAAGGATCGGGGGATGGGGCAGGGTCACGATGGGTGTATAATCACACAATAAATGAGGGAATCTGAATTCCTAGCCTGGAGAGCTCTGCCACAATCTCCAAGGGAGCAGCAATAGTCCTCTGAGTGTAGGCACAGTGCCTTTCAAAATAGGATGACCCACTGATGTGTTTTTTTTTTGTTTTTTTTTTTTTTTAATTGATGACTACCCTTGTGAGTTTTTGCTCTTGTAAATGAGACTTAGCCTGCAGTTGTGGGGTGCCTAAGGGTTGCCACCTGAGAGCCTCCTTGTTGCTCAAATGTGGCCTCTCTCTAAGCCAAACTCAGCATATGATTGCATTACCTTCCCCCCAACGTGGGACATGACTCCCAGGGATGAGCCTCCCTGGCAACGAGGGATTAATACCAAGTGCCAACTGGCAGCTTTTTGCAGTGGCAGTATCGTAGCCAATGAGGTTTATCCAAGGCACGATTATTGCTAATTGAAAACTTTTCCCAAGTGCCAACTGGCAACACAACTGGAAAAAGACCTTGAATAAAAGGGGGAAACGGTAAAGACATATGAGTTCAAGTGGCTAAGAGACTTCAAAGAGAGTCGGGAGGTCATCCCAGAGGTAACTCTTACGCACACCTCAGTAGGAGCTCATAGAACATCTAAGTACCTATCACCCCACTCAGTGGGGTTCCTGAGAGCTCCGGAGACACCCTGGTCTTATATAAGGGGGGATAGCCCCAGAGACTGATGCCTTATCAGTGGGTTCTATTTTGTAATCTGTGCTCCTGAGAGTGACAGAATTAGACTCAAATAAGTCCTCCCTGCACATGGTTCACCAGTCCCTTCTATTCAAACCTACATGTGATGCTGGAGTTTCTTAGGTATACTTCCAGAGACTGGAGCCTCCCACCTACCTATGTGCCAGGTGTACATGAAATCTAGGTGGAGCTGCAACTCCTACCCTACAGCTCAATGGACTCATCCAAGTCACCTGGTGAGGAGACAACGATGGGAAATGGCCATCCCAGGGAATGGAGAGGGCCTGCATCTGCAGGCAGGATCATCCCACCCACCATATCCATGGGATATAAGCCCTCTCTCACTTGGAGTTGGAGTGGACATCACCATCCCAGTCGCCTCTCGATTGGGGGAAGAACTATGGACTAGAGTGGACTTGATGGTATTCTTTTGCTCACATATGGTGATTCTTGCAATGCAAGAAATTATAACAATGAGGTGGAGCCAGTGGCCACTTGACAGTTTTTTGGGTAGGGAGGGGATGAGCAGTTGAAATACAGGGGCTTCTTTGGGAGTTGGAGGTTGTCCTGAGTACTGTTGTGGCAATGGATGTAGGCCATTTTAAATCAGCACACACCACTCAGAACTGAGTGGGAGAGAGTGTGGTCTACAGTGTGAACTGTGGTCTATGGTTGGTGGCAAGGCTCCAGGAGGTGTAAGTTCATTGAGGTTGGTGGGCCACACTATGGGAGATGTTTGTGTTGGATGTGGTGGGAGGTGTGGGAGGTGGGCAACATGGGAATCCGAGTGGGTTCCGTATAATATTTTAGGTAATCTAAGCACCTCTTAAAATATATGTATATATATATATAAAAAATAACATCTTTGTAAGCAAATACACATATATGCATATATATTTATA
>JAKSZT010013614.1:235184-249602 GCA_026826555.1 Tolypeutes matacus | reverse complement strand
CAGAGTAAAAAAAAAAAAAAAAAAAATAAACAGCATTATTCTAATGACAAATGATGCTGAGCATCTTCTCATGGGGTTAGTTGCTACTCCGCAGCAATTTTTGTGAAATGTCTGATCAAAGTTTTGCAGATTTTTAATTTATTTTATTTTATTGTCTTCATGTTATTGAGACTTCATAGATCTTTATACATTCCAGATATATGTTCTTTATTAGACAGATGTTTATCAAATATTTTCTCCAACTCAATGGTATGTTTCCTCATTCTCTCAGCAGAGTCTTTCACAAGCCTAAAATTTTAAATGTGAAGAAGTATAGTATGTCAACTTTTTCTTTTATGGTTCATCCATTTTTTCTTTTATTTAAAAACATTGTTTAACTCTTGGTTATGCATATGCTGTTCTAAGTTTTCTCTAGAAGTTTTAAAGCATTAGATTTTTCAATAATTTTTAATGTTCATATTAAGACAAATTTAAATATGGTGCAAAGGGTTAATCAGTGAATTGTGTGTGTATGTGCGTGTGGCAAAAGGCTGTTCAGTTATCTCAGTCCCATTATTTTAAAAGATTCTTCTTCTTCCATGGATCTTCCTTGGTCTAACAGTTTGAGATTATTTTTGTGAATCCCCAAAAGAGAAAGATTATGTTTATAAACTAATCTATTCTTCTGGGTGTGATCCTATTTTCATTATATTGGATTCAGTTCAGAGGATTCTGATTAAGTTTACTTGATAAAATCAATTTAGAGCTTTTGATTCGATTATGTCAGTAATGCTTGACTTAGGCTGAGTCCTCACCTCCTCTGTGGGCTGAAATAAATGGACATTCACTCAAGAAGACATACAGGAGGAGAGAGAGAGCTCTGTCAGTTTTTAACCAGGGGTACCAGGGAGAGAAAGAGCCATTCAACTGATAGTTTGCAGGTGATTTAGAAAACCCAGAAAGACACAAACCCTATGACAAGGGAAGGAGGAAGCCCTGAGAGACCAGCCCTATGCCAGCCTACAGCTGAGATTGGGAACCAGCTGGGCCCAAGGAGCCTCAAGAGGAAGAGGAAGCTCAGGAAGAAGAATCCACCCAGAGATCAGCAACCATCTTTCTTCAAAATGTGGCAATTGACTTTGGTGAGAGAGCAACCTTGAATTGGACTCTTTAGGGCCTTGCAACTGTGAGCTTTTACACCCAATAAATATTCTTTATAAAAGCCAAACAGATTTCTCATACTTTGCATCAGCACCCCTTTGGCAGATTAATACAGATGACATCTTTGTTGAATGTCAGTTGAATATATGGGAGTGAATCTATTTTGCACTTCTTATGCAATTCCTTGGAACTCAATCTATATTGTGTCACCAATATCACATTCCCTTGTGTATTTTAGTTTTATGATAAGCTTTATAATCAGATTATGTGTTTTCCAAATTTATTCATTTTCTAAATTGTTGTAATTATGTTAGTTCCTTTGCTTTACTTTTTAATTTGTAGAATCAGTTTGGCAATTGCTGCAAAAATGCTTGCTTAATTTTAACTGGATTGCATTGAATCTATGGAAAAATTAGGGATTGCATGTAATTAATGGATTGACTGTTTCCAAGTGGTCTGCCTATCAGTATCCTCTTTCTTTCTTCCTTTTAAAATTCAAGTTGATGACTAGAATTCCCTATGTAACTTAAAATCCTGGTGTTGAGACCAAGGCATATATGTATTTAAAGCAAGCTTTCTAGAGTTTCTTACACACAACAAGTTAGTAGTCTAAAGATTATTATATAAAAGATGCAAGACATGAAAATACTGCATGCTACTCAAAAATTTTGAACTTTAACTCTGCCATATCTCTAATATTCTAATGTTCTATCATATAACATGTTGCAGTGTTCTTTATGCTGCCACATCTCACCTCTTAATATGCCCTATTAAGAGTTTACATGATAATTTTTATTTGTATCTTATCTCTTCTTTGAAAATCTTATTGAGTTTAAATTTATCTCTCATTCCAGCAGATGTGTAACACTCTAAATTTTAAAGGACAAATAATTTATATTAATCAATTATAAATTCTGTCACATGTAATACTTTCATATTATTTCATTATACACATTTTTACTGTATTTTGTGAAAATTAAGCAGTTTCAATTCTCGGGAAGAGGAAATTTGATTTTGGAAAGTTATTGTTATTAACCTGTGACACTTAGTTCATTACTCTCAGAGCTAGGATTATATCCCTATCATTAAATTACTTTTCCAATTCTATGTGATATAAGGGATCATTTCTTTAACAGAGGTCAAAGTCCATTCATGCTTTCCTTTTTTTAAATCATGTAGTCCATTTTTCTTAAACCATGCACATGTTTTCTACAGAAAATAAATAAATAAATAAATAAGTAAATAACTTGTGCTTTTATGTCGAGAAGAAAGGTAGTGTGTTTTCCCCTGGGTCATCCCCTGTGGACTTCAATAATAACTAAAGAAGCTAATAAAAGAATCCTAATGCAGAAAACATCTTAATTGAATTAACATTTCTGTTTTTTAAGTAAGAAGAAGGGATTTTTTATTACTAAAAATATTTTAGAAGCTATAATCCTGACCTCAAACTACCTGCTACAACACATTGATATCACATGCTTTATTATTTAAATTTGTAGTTGATTCTAGTTAATTGAATGCTGTATTAAAAAAGTAAACTGCATGCCTAGACCTTCCAGGGAAGATCAAACTTAAATAGGAAGGACTCTATATATGCATAACTAAATAGAGATATAATAAGAAATTTCCTTTAATTTTCTTGATGAAAGATGATAGACTAGGGGCAGCAGAAATTAGATATTTTATTAAATAGAGAGGAAATTAGTTTATAACCTGCCAGTGAGTATACGCCACTTTGAGTACCTACAATTTTTTTTCTAATTAAGGATTAATAATTAAATTAAATTTTATTTTAATATTTAGCTAAATGATCTAGAATCCACTTTTGTTGGTTTGTTTTGAATTTCATGTTTATTTGTGTGCTTTTTGTAAGCTTGATTGTGTTAAAAATGAATAAAAGTATCTGAGAATGTTATTTTCTATATTTTTAAAGCAATGATTCCAGAATTTTGGCATGTCACTATGGTATTACAGTATGATTCAGAGGAAATAGCTTATAGTGTGAGCCAGAGAAATTTGGGCTTGAATCCTGGCTCTGGAAATAATTGTGTGAGCTTTGTCATGTTCTATTTCTAACAGGGAATGAGTTACCTCATAAATACAAGGACTTTTGAGCTTGCAAATAGCTATGCAGATAATGCAAGGTAATGGACACAAAATCCCAATCCATTATTAGCCACTTAGTAATACATGGTAGTTGCTATCATAGATTTCCTTCTTCTGAAGCAAAATGTGTGTAAAACTGTTCTCATGGATGTCTGACACTTTATGTTTTAAGACTATATGAGAGTTAAAGCAATGGTTTTGAGTCTTCCTGAAGGATTATGCATGTTTTCTTTTAAGTTCAATATCTCTCTATATTTTTTCTTACCTTATTTTGTTACAGAGAAATCAGCTACCCATAAACACAGGCAGTCTAATATTCTCAAATAGTACTTAATAGAAATGCCATATGAAGATCCGCTTGAAGTTGCTAAACGTCAACATTTTCTCTATCGTGTCTCCAATTCCATGTAGTGAAGTCAATATTTATTCTAATGGGACATCTTTTTATATGTTCACCTTAATTCATAAATCACTTACTGATCAGAGACATCAACAGTTGTTAGAAAATTCTATCAGCAAGATATTCAGGAAAATTAAAGGAAAAGACACTATTATTTACTGACATAGTAAAGGCAGAATGTAGTGAAGTGTATGAATTTTATGGCACCTTAAAGCACAGAATAACAAGCTTCTTTGAGTTTAATCTAATTGTATTCATTTAATTAATTAATTAATTTATGTATAGTGTCATATAACAAGCATATGTATAATTAAAAGAAGAAATACTTAGGTTATGATTTGGAGCCCAATCATTGCCCAATGTTTTAATGATAAAAGTTGCTTTTGGTAACTCTCCATTGCTTGTGTTTCATATAAATAAAATTTGTCATATTTCAATTGCATGCATCCTAAACATAAAATTAATACAAAATAATTTAATGCAGCTCATACACAAGTGCTGTGTCATGATACCATGTTCATGTGATTGAAAAATTTTAGTCTGAAAAACATATTCCGCTTATTATTCTTTTAGTTGTAATGATGGAGTTCCTTTTCCAAGTTCACACTTTCACTAAGTCTTAAACCAGGTCTTTTAATACAGGGTTTAGAGGTCAAATATAATGTTATTACTCTTTCATAATTGATGCCCTATCTAAGTGGCAGAAAATTGAAGGTTAGAGCTGTGATGTATCTGAAATTTCTCTTGTGTATGTCAGTCAAATATAGTTTGTAATGAATTTCTTTTGTAGACTACATACTGTTACATTTTTCAAAACGTTTTGGAATATCTTTATTTCCTTTCACTATAGAGTTAGTGGGAGAGAAAGAGAGAAAGAGAAGAGAGAATGTGTAGTTAAGAGAATGAATGAAGACTATTAATAGAACAATATATTTTATGATGCACAATGCATTAAATCATACTTATATTATTAATTGATTTATAGTATTTCATTAATATAGGAATTGAAACTACAATAGAAATTATTATATTTATGTGTATTTTCCACCATGAGTAATAGGTATTGTGTCTGGATTTGCACAGAAATCAGAAATTACCTTAATTATATATAGTTTTAATTCTTGAATTTTCTAAGAATCAATGTGCAATTTCAGTTCCCTAGACCCATATTTACATTATTTACTCTTTTTATTTTTCTTTCACATAGCCACATGGATGTGATAACATTTCATGGTGAAAATGACATATGGCTTTCTTCTTCTTCCAATAATAATTTTAATCTGATTTTTTCATTCTCTTCTTATAGAGAATCTCAAAATGACAAAACTGTGGTGTATTTCATATCATGAATAAAATCATTTGTAAGTCACTGACTGCAGCCCACCCCAGTGCATGGCAGATATTTCATTCCAAAACCCTGGAAAACACCGGTGCCATTTACTTAAGCATGAGTCAAACACTTCAGTCTATATAGTAGCAAAGGAAAAACAAATGCCATTATGCTGGAATATAATGCCTAAATATGTTTGTCCCATTACTGTATTTCAATCATTGAAGCATTCATTCCAGACGTCGGTACCTTTTTAATATATTTTGTGTGTGTTTTACGTTTAAATACTAATTTTTTTGGTCATGGACTTTTCTCATTTTTAATATATATTTTTATCAGAGATGTTGTGAGCTTACAAAACAAGCATCATTGTGTGCAGAATTCCCATACATCACCACTCCATCAACAGGTTATATTGTTGTGAAATATTTGCTATAGATTATGAAAGAACATCATCAGACTATTACCACTAATGATGGTCTATAGTGAACATTTGATATATTTTTTACATCAGCCATTATTATTAGCACCATGTATTAATATTGCATATTTGTTTTAGTTCATAAGAACATTCTCATATTTGTATTGTTTACTACAGTCCATCTTCCACCACATGGCTCACTGTGTTATAGAGAAACATTCTTTTTACAATCTATCCAAAGTGTACATTCAGTTGCTCTCACTTTCATCAGAATGTTGTGCAGGTATCGCCCCAGTAAACCTTTGAAACTTTTCCTTATTCCAAAAGAAAAATCCCATAACCCCCTATTATTGACACGTAGCATTGATATAGTGACTTCTTTGACATCGATGCAAGAATATTACAATACTGCTGTTAACTACGGTGATGCAGTTTTTTTTTTCTGCCTATTCCACAAAAGAAACACTATGCTGGATTAAGAAAACAGACGAGAATTAAAACATATTGTAGAAAAGCAATAACAAGTGTTTTACCTATCAGTTTATTATTGCTTTTTGATGATAATATTTTATAGTTATTTTGTAAGCTCCACTAGCAATGGTTATATTTTAAAGGCATTGCCATGATTTATTTTCATATAAATGTATCTCAGGACTTTGTAGAAATAATAAGCAAATGCATAGGTAATTATAATAACTTGAAGAGATAAAAATGGACAACTTAAGGTTATGCTTTCAAGAAAGAATAATAAAAAAAGAATAAAAGATATTGCAGTGTTTTTTATGATACCCAAGATGCACTTTCTTCCAGAATAACTTTGGATGCCTTGATCAAAATTATTCTAGAAGAACTAAGGAAAAAAGATCATTGCCTGGAAATAAAACGTAAAATGGTTTGGTGTGAAATGGCTGTCCTGGAAGAGAAGTTGAAATGTATGCCTAAAATCCCAGTTTCAGTCATGTGGGAATGTTTTTAAATGACTTAACTTTCATCCTGGTTTTTCTCCTTTAAAATGAACACACTCTTATGAGGTATATGTGATTGCTCCAATTTTAAGTTATTTTAAACTCATTGTAGGAAATTTCAAACTATTGTTCAGGTGTTACACTCTACTGTAACATATTTGGATACAGAAACCTTGATATTCATTGTTTTTTATGAATTTTAAGAAGATATATAAGGAAAGGTAGTTCTAAATTTAACTGAAAACAATCCACTTTAATTAATTTGTTTTCTTTTCTAAGGTGACAAATTTAGGTAACAAATCAATGAAACCATATCTTCCTTTTATATATACAGGGAACTGCATCCACCTGGGCCCAATTCCACACAAATGCCTATCCAATCACTGCCTAGGTTTCAATGTCCTAAGAAGCAGACATGGGGATATAATTGGGTGAACTATATTTCACCAGATAGTGTCTTGCAAATCTATACATATAAACTTAGTCATCAGAGGTACCATCAGATTTGGATAAAAATGAGATTCCATTGAAGAATGTGACTGAAGTCACTGTGTTTATACTGATGGACTTCACAGATAATATTGAGCTGGAGGTCATCCTATTTTTATTATTTCTAGCAACCTATCTTTTTACTCTGATTGGAAATTTGGGACTGGTTTTATTTGTTATTGAGGATGTCCATCTCCACAACCCCATGTACTATTTTCTGAGTGTGCTGTCATTGCTGGATGCTTGCTATTCTTCAGTTGTCACCCCAAAAATGTTGTTGAATTTCCTGGAGGGTAATAGAGATATTTCATTCCTTAGATGTGTTACACAGATATTTTCATTATTTTTTTGAAACCACAGAATGCTTTCTCTTAGCTACAATGGCTTATGATTGCTATGTAGCTGTACACAACCCACTGCTGTATTCAGTTAACATGTCACCACGAGTCTGTGCTGCTCATCATTGCTTCCTATGTTGGTGGCATTTTGCATGGTACTTTACACACAGTGGTCACTTTTAGTCTATCATTCTGTGCATCCAATGAAATAAGACATGTTTTGGGACATCTCTCGACTCCTCGCTATTTCTTGTTCTGACCTTCACATCAAACAACTTCTATTCTTCTTTTTTGTGGGCTCTTTTGAGATAATTACCATATCCATAGTCCTGATCTCCTATGCTTCCATTCTGATGGCCATTCTGAAGATGTGTTCTGTTGAAGAGAGGAGAAAATCCTTTTCCACCTGTGGCTCTTACTTAACTGGAGTGTCATTTTATCATGGGATAATCCACTTTAAGTATAAGAAGCCAACTTCCAGCTAAGCATGGGAGACTCATATATTTCTTTTGGGACAAGCACAAGTGTGATATCAGAGTATGATCAGTGTATTCCGCTAAAAAACACTCCCATTTTTTAACACAACATGAAGAATTTAGTAATAGCCACTCCTGTCCTGACAGCAAGCTAAAATATCTAAAATCAACTCTTCTTAGATCTGTCATAAATTGAGGTCACGGGGCAAATCAGTACCCCAAAACTGGAAAGACATGCAGATACAGAAATTTAGTTTATCAGGATTAGCAACAGGTAGAAACACTTAAATGGGACATATTAAATGTCCCTTTTTTACAATTAAATTACTTGAACTGACTAATTGCTGAAGACAGAGTATGGACTAACTTGAGAGTTTAAAAAAACATCTAGAAACCCAAGGTTAGTGGGACCCTAACACTTTTTCGCCTTGTGCCTCCATGTGTCCCAAGCTTGTCTCTGTAAGGAAGGTAGAAAAATTACATTGTATCTCCAACAGCAGGAAGGGAAAAATAGCCATTCAAAATATTCCCAAGGCATTGTTTTCCTTAAAAAAGGCCAGTCTTTAAGGGACAGTATTTTGCCTAAACCTAACCAAACTGGGTATTATCAAAGCCCAATTTACCTGATGGAAAAATAGATGCCCAAATTTAGGTCTCTCTGGCATTTCCCACTTATCACATAAGGGGTGAAAAAAAAAAGGTGATAATCATTTGTGAATTTCATAACCCCAGGGCCACAGTCTAAAGGAAAACTTTTCATAAGATTATAGAACATTTACCTCTTCCACATATTACAATACATTAATAGAGATACTGTATATAAGAATGCATTACAACTACTAAAAATTGCAAGGTTCAACCCCAATTTAAGAAGGAATCTTTAAGGAAACACAAAGACAATGGAGTCAGACAAAAGGACCAAAGAAATTTTTGCCACTGAAACTTGTAGCTACAGGAAACAATAAAAGAGCCTAACTCTTAGACAGTAAACATAAGACCTAAAGTCAAAAGTCTATTTACTTCACTTCCTTTACCTGATATGTCATGTCTGGCTTTCAAAAATAAATCACAAGGCTTGCAAAAAGGGAAAAACAATATAAAGATCAAGGCAATATCATATCCATATATTGTTTGTAGGAGATGTTGGAATTATCAGTTGAAAATTTTATAATAACTATAAGTAATATTCTAAGAGTTCTAAAGGAAAGAGTGGATATCATGCAAAAACTGATGGGTAGGAGCTGACATGAGTAAGATTCTGGAGTAGGACACATTTGGCCCACAACCCCCTTGGAACCAATAAAAATGGTTAAAATTTGTCAGAATTAACTTTCCCCAAAGTTTTGAAGACCATCAAGCCTTGACAATTATTCAACCAATGTTAAAATGGAAAGAAAAAAAATTAAGGTAGTTTAGAGGCACAGGATAATTTTGTACATCAGTGGTTAGAGACCCACTTAATGAGCAGGAGGCCCGTTATCTTCTCAAAGAGAGGGATGGTAGTCACTTGAGAGCATCGGTGGTGCCTAATAGGGGAGGACAGATCAATGTGTCAAGCCCTCAGTGAAGATACAAGTAATTATGAATCTTGTCCTCCAAGGAGTGAAGCTTGGTGGTCGACATGGACCCAAAGGGGAGGGGGAGGGAGAAATAAAATAGATGGAACAGGGGGCTTTTTGGGGGTGATGGAAGTGTTCTGCATGATCTTGCAAATATGGATATAGGCCACGTTAAATTTTATCAGCTCTTATAAAAGTATATAGTCCAAAGTGTAAACTATAATGTGAACCATTGACAATGGTTAATAGCTATGTTTCAATATTTGTGCATTGATTGTAACAAATGTACCATCCACATATTAAATGTTATTGATGGGGGAAAGGGGAAAAGGGGGAGGATGTTGGGTACATGGGAAGCCCCTGTATTCTGAACGTGACTCTACTGTGACCTAAAACTTCTTTGAAGAAAAAAAATGAAAAAAAAGAAAGTAAGACACTGGGGGAATAAATGGAAGAAAATGTCACTGTACATACAGGACAATAATTTTACAGTGATGAAAAACAATGTAAAAAAAGGTTTTTTTTCTTAAAATATTTTTTAATATTCCAATTTTTAAAATATTCTATTTTTTATTAATTTTTTCTGTATTTTACTTCTTATGCATAAAACTATCATTACTATTTCATTTTCTTGTTAATTGTTCGTGGCTATTTTATTGGCTTCATTTTTGAAGAAGTTTTAGATCACAAAAGGGTTACAACCGTGGCAAGGGAGGATCATTGGTGAGGGGTGTCAGTGATGGGGGATACATGGGAAGAAGTTCACCTGAATATACATATGGGGCATATAAATATGTTCATGGGGCATTGTCATGGTGGGTGGAGATTCACACAATAACCAAAAGAATATCAAATTCCCATCTGCGGAAGCTCTGCCATATTCTCTAATGGAACAACAAGAATTCCCCACATACAAGGACAATGACTTGTGAAGGAAGATGGTCCATTAAAGGACCCTTGATATTGATGACTATGCTTATGAGCCTTTGCTCTTGAAATTGAAACTTAACCTAGTGTTGTAGGATGCCTAAGAGTTAAATACAGGGAGCCTCCTTGTTGCTCAAATGTGGCCTCTCTCTAGGCCAAACTCAGCATATAAATACAATAACTTCCCCTCAGCGTGAGACATGAATCCCAGCAATGAGCCTCCCTGACACCAAGGGATCGCTATTAAGTACCAGCAAGCAATGTATCTGGAAAAACAAACAAAGAAACACAAACAAAAATCACCTTGACCAAAAGGTGGAAAAGCTAAAAACAATCGAGTTTGTATGGCTATGAGATTTCAAAGTGAGTTGGCAGGCCATCCCATAGGTAGTGCTTAAGCACATCTCAACAGGATCTCATTGACAGCCAGAGTATATACAACACCAAATAGCAATGCTCCTCAGGGATATGGAGACATCCTGACGCTATAGTCTGGGCAGACAGCTCAGGAATTTGGTCCCTTCCCAGTGTGACTGAGTTAGACTCAACAGTGGTTTTCCTATGTATGACTCTTCTGTCCTTCTATTTGAACTTATAGTCAGTACTAGAGTTAGTAGGTGTACATCTAAGAGACTTAAATCTTTGGGCTGTCCATGTGCAGGTGAGCCTTGCATCTCAATGGAGCTGCAATTCCTACACTCCAGTTCAATGGACTCACCTAGGACAACTAATGGGGAGGAGATAATGGACAAACAACATACCAAGGAACCAGAGAGTGCCTACAACTGCAAGCAAAAGAGTTCCATCCATTGGCTATATGGGATCGAAGACCCCTCACTTAATGTTGGAGTGGGCATCATTATCCCAGAGTCCTCAGGGTTGGGAAATGAACAATGGACTAAAATAAACTTACTAGTATTCTACTATAGACATTGTGATTCTAGCAATGGGAGAAATACCATTGTTGTGGAGGCAGTGACACATGGTTGTTCTGGGGTTAGGGAGAGGGAGAAACAGGTGTAATATGGGGGCTGTTCTGGGACTTGGGGATCATCCTGAAGGACATTTCAATGACAGATAGAGGCCATTATATATCCTGCCATAGCCTAAAGACTGAATGGGAAAGAGTGTAAACTGCAATGTAAACTATAATCCATGCTTTGGTGGCAATGTTCCAAAATGTGTTTATCAATTGCAATGAATGTACCACACTGATGAAAGATGTTGCTAATGTGGAAAAATATGGGAGTTGTGGGGAGCAGGCCATATGGGAATTCCCTATACATTCTCTGTAACATTTATCTAATTGAAGTATCTTTTTAAAAAATTAAATATTAAAAAAAATATTTTTGTTAATGCTATTTCTCCTTAAATTTTATTTATGTGTTTATTACTGCAGTTTAAAAATAAGTTGATTATTATAACTTTATGTTTTATCTAGCACACATATTAAATTCATTAATTCTAATAACTAATTATAGATTTTTACTTTGTACTCAATCATAACATTTATCAAAGTATTAGAACTTTTTTTATTTCATTTCCATCTTTTATCTTTATTTCCTTCCTTCCACACAGAAATTCATAGAATGTACAGAGCACATGAAAATAAATGTTACAATTGTGTTTCCTTGTCTTGGAATCAGTTTCAGAAGGAAGGAATTTAATGTTTCACCATTACACTAGATAATAAGAATGTCAGTTAAATAGAACAGAAATATTATAAAGAAAATTTCAAATAAGGGATTTAACATCAAGGATTTAAACTGCATTACTCTAATGACAAATGATGCTGAACATCTACTCATAGGGTTTGTTGCCATCTCTCTATCTTCTTTTAAAAAAATGTCTCTTCAAATTTTTGCAGGTTTTTGATTGATTTTATTTTTTGTCTGCATTTTTTGAGATTTGAGTTCATTACATTCCAGATATATGTTCTTTATTAGACAGATGTTTAGCAAATATGTTCTCCAAGTCATTGGCTTGTTTCCCCATTTTCTCAGGATTGTCTTTAACAAAGCATACAATTTTAAATGTGATGAAGTAGAGTATCTCAAATTTCCCTTCTAGTTCATGAATTTTGTCTTTTATTTTATAAACATTGACTAACTCCTGGTTATGCATATGCTGTTCTACATTTTCTCTAGAATTTTTAAAGCATTACATTTTTCAATAAATTTTAATATTCATATTAAGACAAGTTTAAATATGGCACATAGGGTTAATCAAAGTATTTTGTGTGCGTGTATGGCAAAAGGCTTTTTAATTATTTTAGTCCCGTTATTTTAAAAGACTATTCGTCCTTCAAGGATCTTCCTTGATGTGATAGTTTGAGAATATTTTTTTGTGAATTTCAAAAAGATAAAGATTATATTTGTAAACTAATCTATTCTACTGGGTCTACCATCCTTTTGCTTATATTGTGGTCAGTAAATGGGCCTTTAAGTTTACTTTATAAAATCAATTTAGGACTTTTGATTTGACAATATCTGTAAGGCATGACTCATATTGAGTACCTGTCCCCTTGGTGGGCTGATGTAAACTGACACTCACTGCCAGGGAGGCTCATCCCCGGGAGTCATGTCCCACGTTGGGGGGAAGGTAATGCAATCATATGCTGAGTTTGGCTTAGAGAGAGGCCACATTTGAGCAACAAGGAGGCTCTCAGGTGGCAACCCTTAGGCACCCCACAACTGCAGGCTAAGTCTCATTTACAAGAGCAAAGACTCACAAGGGTAGTCATCAATAAAAAAAAAAAAAAAAAAAATCAGTGGGTCATCCTATTTTGACAGGCACTGTCCCTACACTCAGAGGACTATTGCTGCTCTCTTGGAGATTGTGGCAGAGCTCTCCAGGCTAGGAATACAGATTCCCTCATTTATTGTGTGATTATCCACCCATCGTGACCATGCCCCATCCCCCGATCCTTTGAATGATTTTGTATATCTTTCATGTATATTCGGTTGAACCAATCCCCACGAAACCCCCCCCCAGACACCCTCCCCCCAATAATCCCCCCCAGTACCCATTGTAACCCTTCTGTGATCCAAATCCTCCATGAACATTTAGTCCATACCAAGTGCCAACTGGCAGCTTTTGCGCAGTGGCAGTATCGTAGCCAATGAGGTTTATCCGAGGCACGATTATTGCTAATTGAAAACTTTTCCCAAGTGCCAACTGACAACACAACTGGAAAAAGACCTTGAATAAAAGGGGGAAATGGTAAAGACAAATGAGTTCAAGTGGCTAAGAGACTTCAAAGAGAGTCGGGAGGTCATCCCAGAGGTAACTCTTACGCACACCTCAGTAGAAGCTCATAGAACATCTAAGTGCCTATCACCCCACTCAGTGGTGTTCCTGAGAGCTCTCGAGACACCCTGGTCCTATATAAGGGGGGATAGCCCCAGAGACTGATGCCTTATCAGTGGGTTCTATTTTGGAAACTGTGCTCCTGAGAGTGACAGAATTAGACTCAAATAAGTCCTCTCTGCACATGGTTCACCAGTCCCTTCTATTCAAACCTACATGTGATGCTGGAGTTTCTTAGGTATACTTCCAGAGACTGGAGCCTCCCGCCTACCTATGTGCCAGGTGTGCGTGAAATCTAGGTGGAGCTGCAACTCCTACCCTACAGCTCAAAGGACTCATCCAAGTCACCTGGTGAGGAGACAACGATGGGAAATGGCCATCCCAGGGAATGGAGAGGGCCTGCATCTGCAGGCAGGATCATCCCACCCACCATATCCATGGGATATAAGCCCTCTCTCACTTGGAGTTGGAGTGGACATCACCATCCCAGTCGCCTCTGGATTGGGGGAAGAACTATGGACTAAAGTGGACTTGATGGTATTCTCTTGCTCACATATGGTGATTCTTGCAATGCAAGAAATTATAACAATGAGGTGGAGCCAGTGGCCACTTGACAGTTTTTGGGTAGGGAGGGGATGAGCAGTTGAAATACAGGGGCTTCTTTGGGAGTTGGAGGTTGTCCTGAGTACTGTTGTGGCAATGGATGCAGGCCATTTTAAATCAGCACACACCACTCAGAACTGAGTGGGAGAGAGTGTGGTCTACAGTGTGAACTGTGGTCTATGGTTGGTGGCAAGGCTCCAGGATGTGTAAGTTCATTGAGGTTGGTGGGCCACACTGTGGGAGATGTTTGTGTTGGATGTGGTGGGAGGTGTGGGAGGTGGGCAACATGGGAATCCCAGTGGGTTCCATGTAATATTTTAGGTAATCTAAGCACCTCTTAAAATATATGTATATA